>BMAO01022284.1:0-17555 GCA_019973975.1 Trichonephila clavata | reverse complement strand
TTTATATTTTTGATTTACCACATCTTAATTTTGAATTCCGTAAAATATTTTAATTAGAATTTAGCAGTAACTAATTATCTAGTTGTATGAAGGTACAGCTATTTTTCTGAACCTATGCAAAGATTAAGTCGATATAAAAAGACTTTTAATTTTAAGTGCTTTCTATTTATAGAATTCCTGAAAATAATTTATGTAAAGGAAAGTCCGTAACAAAGAAAAGAATGAAAGAAGGATTATTTTAGAATTTGTTTTAAATTAATAACATAAAAGTCTCAGCTGATAATTTATTAATTCTGTCATTTAGTTTTCGTATCAATACTTTTAAATATTCAATTAATAAGATACGAAAATTGTTAATAAGCACAGAATCTATAACTATATTACGGAAATTTTAAAATAATATAAAAATGCAGAAATAATAGAATTTTTATATACCTTTTTTTTTGAATTTTTGTCTGGAAATAAAGCACCATTTCCGATATTTAGCTTTATTTCAATCAACTCATTTTAAAAATTAACTTTATTTCATATAAAATTTATGTACCGTATTTATACGAATTTTAGTCACCATCGTAAGCCGCACTCCAAATTCTTAACATGTCTTTTTGTTTTTAACTTTTCTCCACGCGGTGTCATCTTCGGTGAAATCCAACTCTTTTTTTTTGGTGGGGTGGTTGGTTCAGTGAAAGACTGTTAAAGATTTGCAAGTGAAAATCATTTTATGTTATTTACACCATCGACATATATTTGTTTCATCCGTATTAAATGTTCTTGCTGATGATCTGTGTTTCTGTTTTCTTCTCGATATAAAATCGCCTTCCCTTTCCTACTTGAGTCATGGTGAATTCATCTTGATACCATTACCAATACTCGCGCTGTTTAGATTAAGCGTATACAAAAAAAAATTCCTAAATACGAGAGAATTTCAAGATGGACTGGATATTGAAAATAAACTGCGGAATGTGGAAAGTCATCAATGCAAGCTGCCGGAATGGATTGTTACATTTTTCCTTTTGAAAGAGATGAAAACTCAATTTTTCCGTCCAACGAATTTTTTTTTTTTTTTTTTTGCTTTCGATTATAAGAGGCACAAGATTTTCAATAGCATTAACACTGGAAAAATAGTGCGGCGTAGATTCGAATAAATATGGATGTATCATTCATCGCACCTTTAAAATTTTCCAGTATTGCTTACAAGTGATGTACAAATATACAAATATAAATGGTGTATAATCTAATAAGGTTCACATCAATTTATAAACACTGATTTCAATATTTAATGAAATTCTTTTATCAAGACCGAAACCCTACTGCAATAAGATGCATATCATACAATCATACTACAAACTCGAAAAGACAATATTCGAACTGCATAATTAATTTTCTACACAAATTCTGTTTTCATCAATTATGGAAACTGTTATCGGTTAAGCATTTTAGCAAACGATGGATGTACTGAATCAAATATAATATAGTAATTAAGTAATGGCGCCTACGAAGTACTTTAAAGTAATCCACCAAAAGATATTTTAATAGTCATATAAAATATTTTCATTGAGTTGAAAACTGTTGTTGGAATGAACTGTTATTTGTTCGATCAACATTAGTGTACGTAAATCATTTGATTTTATTTATAACATCAAACAAAGACAATTAGATCGATAAGTAAATCACTGCTAAATGTATTAGAAGAGTTTATACATCTCATGTATAACTATTTTTGAACACATCTGTAAAACTCTGATATGTAATTTAATTGTTAATCAATCATAATCAGTGTCATAAATTATCCATAGCAATTAATGGAAAAAATTTCTATAAATATGTTAGCTTGGGTGAACTAGTTTGGGTATACGTTTGCTTCTTAGCTTTAATTTCAAAGAATATCATTCCTCTTCTGTTAATAAATAACCCTAAAAATGTAATGAGTGATTTTTTTTAGAACTGACACTATTCACAGTCACCTGTAACTCCGACTAAGAAAAGAAATGGCACCAATATTTATTTTGTAGATTAATAATGACATGGGAAATATAAGATTCCGTGGGGGGGGGGGAATTAGTTCCACAAATCGCCAATAGGTTTACTTATGAACTTGGTACAAAAAAAATTTTTACGAGAAAAAAAATAATAACATATGAAATAAAAGTGAAATGTCAAATTTTGTACACTACGTTAACTTTCCTGGCGAGGAATTCGATTACATTCAATATGGCCGCCATTTTCAAAGAATACACCTTGCATTTTCTTTTCTGCGGCCATGTAGGACATGCCACAAGGAACATTCCAAGCTATCTGTGGTATTGGTACAAATGCTGGTTCCCTGTGATCCTTCGGCGATTGCAGTTGTAACATTTACTGTCATCTTCTGACACAGATTTATGTCCTCCGCCTTTGAAAATTGTCTGTTTCTTTGAAATTCTTAATCATTTCCTTTCAAAGTATTAAACCAGCGGTTCTTAAACTGGGATCCGTGGACCCCCTGGGGTTTTCAGCGTCTTTCTAGGGGGCTCGCATGAAGGTCCCTAATGTTAGGATTTCCCCCTCTTTTACATACTCTGAAAGACCGCATGGAAAAATTTGAAAGACGACTAGACTCACCCTAGACTAGATTGTTGTAAGTTAAATATTAATTGTATAGATGGCGCTGCAAGTCATCCGAGAGATGTATACTTCGTTTGGCTTGAAGAGTCAGAGTGTATGTAATGTTCTTTGCTGTTAACAGGTTTTCTGTGTTGTCTACGAATTAAACAAAAATGCCAAAAGGATGGTGTGAATCATTGGAATGATATAAAGATATAATGGAAATATAATCGTCTTACTGACCAAGGAATTAAGGAAACATGATATAGATCACTTATCTGTTCCCAATAAAAATATTTATTAGAACATATATTTCGATTAAGAATATATTAATATTCAGGTTTTTTTTTCAGTATTTTTCTTACTATATATCAATTACTGGTAATTAATATTTTCAAAAAAATATGTTGTAGAAACTCATGCGCAAAGATTGAGAACCGATTTCACATAGCTCGCCAATACAATAACGATTGCATCCATCACGATTTCCTAATCGAATTGCGCCTGCATCATTTATTTATTTAGAACTAAGCATTTTGCAATATTTTTATATGTATATAGAATTAGATGTTTACTGTTTTCTTAAAGGGAAAAAAATGGTGCGTGGAATGCCACGCAATAGAAGTGAAACTTCTTGGTATATTCGCTTCTCCAGGAGCAATACGAAGATGTTTCTCTTCATTCCATAACAACGTCTGTTGCTGGGCTGTAAGACTATCTTCAATAGTTATATTTTCACTGATTTCATCTTGAAGAACTTGAGACGCACTCTGTTTGAAATTGAAGAAACTATCACACATTGATTGTAACATCATACATTCTGTACAGTGGAGTAGCTACTAAATATTGCAACCATGTTTTGATGTTTCTTTTAGTACCAAACCCATCAGATAACTAGTTCTGGGAATTTTCCTCCGTTTGAATGTGAACATTGACACAGTAATCATCATCAACATTCCGTGGCAATCGATTGACCATTGTATTGAGGGATACTGGAACACTGATTATTTGCCCTAATATTCCAAACTGTCCGTGTACATGTATCAATCGCCTAATTTGCATGAAAGGTATTCGTGGAGAAATGAGTATTTCTGATACCATATCCAAAGTAGGAAGATGTGGTGGAATTTCTGGGTATACAAAACCATTATATTTTGATAAATTTGGTATACTTTTCCTATTTAAACTTTGTAGGCAACTGTAGCACGCTTTAACGTCTTCTAAATTAATTCCCGGTAAAATATTTTATGCTCAGCAACAAGCGTTTTCAAATCATCTCTAAACCATAATCTATCACAAATCGAATACCCGTGACCGGAAGGATTATCAACGAATCGCTTTTGGAAATCTTTGTGAGCATTTTTATGGGAATCATAGTCTTTGTAACGTAAGATAGAATTTATTATCGATTCACATGCATCAGTTCCAACACGTACTAGACTTGTTGAGGGCTCTGTACTTGTTGACTGCACAGGGTGGTTCACAAAGTCCGTATTAATCAGTGCTGGCATTAGATGAGTCTCAATAGCATTCCCATCATCAGTCATTAAACTCGGCATTAAAAGAATATTTTGCAATGTTTTTTTCCGTGCTCGATATTCTCTCATGTACTCTGATCGAGATTTGGCAGTAGCGCTTGATGAATTTGCACTATTTTTCTGTTTTTTTTATCACTTTTTCGACTGGACTTTCTGCTAGTTTTTCTTTTTCTTTCACGAAACTCTTTTCATGTTTGTGCATTTGATTTAGGCATTCTGATTAAAATCAATAATAACTCAACGCAATAATTCAATAAGTATTTCTCTTAGATCTCGATAAATTTTTAATGGGGGTTTCATTGTATCTTTGTTTTCTTTTCAAGTTGTTCATTTCTTGTTCCAAGGTGGCGTGGTTGGTTTGTCGCTGGCCTTCTTCACTCATCAAGCGTGGGGCCCCTACCAGCGCTGGGAGCTCCTGGCGGCCGCCAGGTCCGACACCCGCTTAATCCGCCACTGCCCATCGAGCAAAACGAATCGAAAACCCAACCACGTGAAGAACGAATGTAGAAAAGTTGCAGTTTCTTCGTTTCTACCGAAACGAATCCCCCCCCATCTCCTGACCACTGATGCTATTTTTAGCAAAGGCGAACCCCTCTCTTTTTTCACTCTGTTTACTCCCTCTCATAGGTTCACTAGCTAACTGAAGAAGAAGCCTAGATGCCTCTAGACTGGTTCTGAGGAAAATAATATATTCCAGACCCCGCTGTCTTTTCCTCCCGCTCGCTGTTTCCTCACGATTGCGACGATTTGGGGGAGATAGCGGGGAAATCACTACTTCCGTTCGTTTTCTCCCTGTTACGCAAAACTGGGCAATTTTTCCATTCACCGTGAGCATAGAAGTTTAACTTCAAAAAGGAAGTGTTAAAAAAGTCTGTGTTTAAATATTAGAGGTAATCTTAAGACTATTGACAAACCTGTAAATCACTCAGCCATGTGTTGGGAGTCAGAGAGAGGTGTTCAAAATTTCGGGGGTCCGTGATGTCAGGCTGTTTTTCAGGGAAGGACAATCAAATTTTATGAGCCACTGCATTAAACGATAAAGCCCCATTACGTAGCATCTATCGCGTTTCTAAGCTTACGATGAGCTTTAAATGATTTAGATAATACCTGTTGAGGCGACTACAGTGGCCCGTCTGGTAGTCATGTAAATACACTCGCTAAAAATGTCGTCTATTAGTTTTTGACAAACGTTCCAATAGACATTATTTGTTGATTCAAGCGCACAAGTCAGCATTATTCCGAGACCTAACAAAAATATGAAAGGAAATAAATTTGAACTCTTTACAGCCAATGACTCAAAAATCAAAACTTACGGTCAAAAATTACTCAAACTAGATTTAAATTTACTTCGATTCTTTTCATGTTAAAACAGAAATTTTTGGTTCTGATTTTTTAAATAAATACGGATTAATAATCGACATCAAAAACATGACCTTGATAAAATTATCTGCAAAAGAAGAACGTTTTACTGTTCTAAACCACAAATTAAGACCTTAGCCTCATCATTTGACTCAGAATATGCTGCCATCCCACGAGTCCCCGACCATTTAATGACAAGATTAAGCACAATACTTTTCATCACGTTAAAACATTTAGTCCTCCTCATTGGTGACCTTCACTGAGTTAAGAAAAGAGCAAAATACTGATCTGTCATGGCACCGTCTACCCGCAAAAATATCAATCAAAAGTCGTCAGACCCACTTGACGCAGCCACCAAAGTCGTCAGACCCACTTGACGTAGCAACCAAAGTCGTCAGACTCACTTGACGCAGCAACCAAAGTCGCCAGACTCACTTGACGCAACACAACCAAACTCAGACGCTGACCAGTTATCAGACTCATTTGACGCAGCAACCAAAGTTATCACACTCACTTGACGCAGCAACCAAAGTCATCACACTCATTTGATGCAGCAACCAAAGTAGCCAGACTCACTTGACGCTACACCACCAACTAACAGCGTCAACTCACACGTTCACCATAGTAAATATATCGTTCGTTCGCCTATTCACTCATTCATTGGTGTGGGAGTACTGTGTAACGGTGATGTCTTCATGAGCCAGTAACAGCCTCCGGACATGGGTGGTCAGTTTTGGCTAGTGCTCATGTTACTAGGCTTCGAATCCATCGGTCGCGAGTTCAGTCCTCCGGAGGACCGCTACATACCGCTTTACCACCAATGCACGTTCTGGTAATGTAAAGAACATATTCACTTGAATTGGCTCGCTTCAGCTGAATATTTTTTAGAGCTTGTCTACTTCTTTTTGAAGCCCTGGTTGTATATAAAAGCATAAATTTGGATTTTTCTTTCACGCAGTTGTTTTACACTGATTCTCTGTTTGGTAAGCCATAATAGCGCTATATATACTCCTTTTGGCAACTTTTGGAGCTAAACTTTTTTTACAGAAATCTTACTTCCTATGTTACCATCAGTTAGTGTCATTGCAGTTAGATCGAGCTAATGGTCGTCTTGAATAGTGTCAGTTTTAAAAAAAATCATCCAGTATATTGGTTTTCATTTATTTATTTTATCTGTTAATGTTGTTTATTTATTAATGACAGCTGATATCAAAAGCCGTCATCTTCCATTTGGTTATAATGCGAGTAATATTTTTTTGAATAATAGAGCACAAATAATGTTTATCACTCCTTGTAAGAAATGAATAAATTAATTACTAAATAATGCGTCTAATTATTCAAGTTTTACTTTCTTCGAAATCTACATTAATTACACTTATTTATTTGTTTTTGTCGGCTAATAATTCCAGAAATTTTATATATTTTTTTATTTAATAATAAATGAGAAGCATAAAAAAGGTAGGTCATAAAAATAATTCTACAGAACCTTATAATTGATATAAATAAATAACACATGATCAGCAGTTTTCTCCATTATAATTAAAACTAATTTATCTTGCTTGCAATTATGTTTTTCAGTATTTCGATAATTGATTATATTTTGTAGTGAAGACGAGAAAAATATTAATTATTTATGAAAGATAGCGGGAATTGCAATTTAATCCTACGGCAATGAAAAAATTAGAGTGAAGAAATCACCGAAACAGAACAAAAAAACACAGCTTGTAATATAGATTTCTGTAAATTTAAGAATCATGGTTGAGACAATCTTGTAAGCTCTCTTTCATAGTTTTATTCCAGTTCAAGAGATTCAATCAAAAATTAATCAGCAAGATTTTTTTCTTAACTGCCATATATGTGTGTGTTTTCATTAAATAAATAGCATATCTGGTAAAGAATGTGCCCCCAAGGATCTTGAAGAAGACTAAGAAAGATTTGGGGAGTTATTATTTATAGAAAAAGGTTCTAATGATAGTGCGCTATACCACAAAAGACAACATTGTTAATATTTTAAACATTTCTGTCGAAATGAAAAAACCGTGTTCCATAAAACAATTTTTAGGTAATGTTTTACAGCAAACGTTACTTTTCAAGTTGCTTTTGAGACCAAAATTGCCAGAATTATAATATTATATCTACAAAAAAGTTATTACTATTTTTAGAAAAGAAGGAAATAATAAAATTTTTATACCTTGAATATACTGTATTGAATGTAATTTCCATAATTATGTGTGACTTTCTGCAAGTGTATAACCATTTTTTAAAAAAAAATTCCTTATCTCTTGAAGGGAAAATTTGAGCTATTCTAGCTTAATAAAAATTATTCGTTTTCGAATTTTTGCCTTGCAGAAAATTTTGGTTATACTTACGTAATATCGTAACGATATTGGTGAAATTGAATAAAAGTACGCAAATTCTTAAAACGGAATTCGCTGAGGGAATATGGAACGCGTAGTCAAAAAATATACTATGTGTAAAATAATAATTATAAAAAAAATAATAATAAATAAAAGAAAGAAAAGACTAGTTCTTATAAAATAATATTTTTTTATTATTATTAATTTTACATACATTATTTTTATTATATGTGTACTAACTGTTATTACTATTATTATAAATGTATTATTATTATTAATATTATTATTAATTTTTATTATTTAAGAATTCGGATAATCCCAGATTTACATTTTAGTTGGTATTCGCGCTTGCCATATCAATGAATAGTTAGGCTTAGAATGGCGGCAAGTGGAGAAATATGAAACGAAGCACATTGTTACCAATTCAACGCTTATGACACGTGAAACCACGGTTGCCAGTTTGGTGATTTATCTTGAAATTTGGCATGGTTGCGATAGTATGTAAGTACCAAATTGTGCAAACACAGAAACAAGTATTATTTGGAAGGTGCTAAGAATATGGTGGAGAGAGAGAGAGAGAGAGAGATGCTACAGAATTTCAATATTATCTCTACGAGTTCCTGACGAGTTCTTAAAGAGGCATGTGGCCTTGCATTACCATGAAGCAATATGATGTTCATCTTTTTGAACATCATCGGGCTGTTTTCTTGCGGTTGTTAAATTATCCAACTGTTGATAGTATCTCTCGGAATTTAGCTTTCCGTTCGCTTTCAACAGCTCCAAATGTATTGATCCTAGAATGTCCCACCCTAAACACAATATTCTCTTATTGACACTCAACTTCGACTTATAGGTTAGCAGATTTCCGGCAGGCAGATTTTCCGGGATCACCTTTTTCCGTATGATGGTTTCATACATAATTCACTTTTCGTACCTAGTTAACATCCCGTCCCCGAAAGGATTGATTTTGTTATATATAAAGAGAGAAATGCATATGATGACATGATAGTTCAAATTCTTCTCCTTTAACCTACGTGGTACATCCGCCTCTGAAATTTCCTTGCCAATCCTAGTTTCTGAAGATGATCCGAAAAGTTTTGTTAAGCTGAATCAAGTCTTTCCGCAATCCACGCTGTTTTCAAAAAGGGATTTTGCTTTAACATAATCTTGACAGTATCGTCATTGTTCAATAAAGGTCTCTCAGAGCGTGACTTATCAGAAAAGTCGAAATTACGTACTTGAAACTTTTCAACCATCTTTAGTATGTTCTATCAGAAAATGTACCTTCACCAAACACTTTCAGAAATTTTTTACTCACTTATGTTTCAGTAGCTATGGGTACACAATCGGGTTAAGTGGCCAGAGCGCACAGTGGCTACAGCGGATACGTGAGGGAAGCTGGGTGGGCAGAGCGGGCATTCTTGCACATATTATGTTGTTTCCATAATCAGTCACATGTCATCTACTATGCAGTCTCGACCCTTCATTATACAGTTACTATTAATTTTAAAATATTTCTCTAAAATTTTTTATTTTTGTTTCAATTTTCTACGTTTAAAATGCACACATTGGCCCTATAATATTTTAACAATTTAATATAAATAATTAAATTTGATTGGCAAGAATGTGTTTATCGTTGTAGTTCGACAATCGAGTGGAAAAGCAGAAAACTTCTGTTTAAAAAAACACACATTATTTTACGTGAAAAAGATTTGCTACTTTAAATACTGTTTTAAATTATATTGGTAATTTTTAAAAGCATTTATTTACTTATTTATCTGCTCCCTTTATCTGTTCTAAGATAAGGAAAAAATGTGTCCTCTCTAACCACGATGAGTTTCGCAGTGTCCGCTCTGACCACGTCCGCCTTACCCACGCCACCGACAATCGCGTCGCATTATTACTAACATTAATCGACTTTGTTTTAGTTCATTTTCTAGGTCAGTATGCATACATTTAGAGTAAAAAGAGAACCAAATATACTTTAAGCAAATATGCACATAGTTGTTGTAACCGGAATAGGGGCAGAATGTTCCGTTACAACTAATGATTTCTTTTCTCACGATTTCCTTTATTAAAGGCTTTGAGTTTCATGAAATGTACAAAGTTTTAGAAAAATATTTGAGAACCTGTTTAACTGTGTAAGCATAACTTAAAAAAGGGAGGGGTGAGGATATAAATTACTCTAAGCAGTATAAATTAAATTTATTATATACAGAATTAATTGATACTTTCTTGTATTAATTATATTCTCTTTTTATTTCATTTTGTGAATTAAAGAAGAACCCATATATATGTATATATATATATATATACAAATTTGTTCCACACATCTATCTTATATATCAAATCTAATAATAAATGTTTAATATTTTTATAATCATTAATATTTAAATAACATTCATTTGTTTGAAAATTACTTAGAATCAGTTTCAATTTATTGTTCACTCTTAAAGGGCTTACATATTCAAACTATTCTCAATATTTGTTATTCTACCTAGTTTTTTAATTACCGACGAAAAATAACACTTGTTTCACACTATATTTAAATTAATATAAGCTAAGAAATGAATTTAACGTTTTGAGTAATTTGCATTGACATCAAAACAACATTGTATATGTTACCGTAAAAGTGTGAAATCCGTTATTTCATAAAATAACTAGGCAAGTCAGTTAAAGTATATAAAATTATTGAATTCTACGATTTAACTAGATATTTATAGAATAACGATAACTTGATCGCTAAAGTATGAAATACAGCACTCGAAAGCTCTTTGGACCGGTTCTAGTTGCTTTTAGTCAGTTTTAAACCACTTATTGCTGCTTTGCTATGACGTGTGTATGTGAACCCTTAATTCCGTTGCTTTTAAACTTAAAATTTCAACGGTGTATTTATGTTAGCGTCTTACATTTCGGATTATCAACAAATATTTTTGAAACCTCTTTTCAATCAATGACTTCTTCATGTCTAGAGAGAATAACCTATAAACAAGAAATATTTAATGCAGGAGAGATTTGAATATTTATTAAATAGGTGTGAGACAAAGCAAAACAGCATTGCACTTACTCGTGAAAAATTTCTAACTTTGATTTAGCAGAAGTAAAAAATGCTAAAACAGTAGGGGAAAAAAGTAGAACGTGATTATTAGTTACTCCAGCATTATAATATCTATGAAGTTCAGGGAGTACAAAATAAATTGTGCCAGTAACAGAGGCAAAACATATATTTTCCTTTCTATTTAATTCATGTTAGATATAAGAACAATAATAAACTATATCATCTTCTTTTATTATTGTTTCCACCCACTGTAGGGATAATTTTTCGATAGGTTTTAGCTATTTATGATCAATTAATTTATAAAATAACTTTGAAACTATATGTTTATCTCTTTAATGGGGTCTATAATTAGTTATTTCATAGAATAACTAGGTAAAGAGAGAAATTTTTCATCTATTATATACTTTAACTGACTTCTCCAGTTATTTAATTAAATGCCTAGTTATTCTATGAAATAACTAAATTGTACACTTTAACGGTAGCATATACATCCAATAGATGAACTAAAAATATCTAATTCCAAACTTCTAAAGACCTATGTGATCTTTTTTGAATTTATCGAACTGTGTTACAAAATATCTTCATTTAAGAAGTAAAATAAGAGTAAGCAATATTAAATTACACTGACAGATTTTGTAAATCCTTACAAACCAACTCGAAACTCTGCAATATTAAGATTAATTTACTACTTGCAACTGTGACACCGTATCTAGTTTGAAGCATTTGCAAATATTTAGTCGGTTACCGTGACGGGTAGCAGATTTCTTCAGTCGCCCTTAGCTCTCGACATGTATTAAAGTGTAAATCAGAAAATTTAAGGATTAGTTTCATAATTCAAAAGAATTATTTTGCTTTAATATTTGATAAGCGTCATCTTCTCTTTCTAGATAGTATAATTATTCTTAGTTTACTATTTATTTATTTGCTGAATAAAACATTATGCATGAATGATTCGTAGAAATTCCTGAAAATTCAATCAAATAAGATTGATAAGCCTAAGAATCATTGTGACAAATTTAGGTTCCTGTAAATCACACGTTACAGTGACGTTTCGGACAGTTAAAACGATCTTGGTGAACTCGCGGTTATTTATTACACTGCTGAAGTATAGGTTACGTTTGCTTTCTATATATTAAGATGCTATTTATAGAAATAAATGTAATAAGTTTAATAAAAACACGGATTTCTTTTTTTCATACAGTTGATAATTACGATTGTTCTGAAAGAAAGGGAGAGGCTTTTTAGATAGAAAATTACCACAATATTAATATAAGTACGGGTATTAATATTGTGGGTAAGCTATAGCACGCGCGTATATCTATCACAATCACCCAACATACAAATTGGGGTGAATTGAAATATTTTTTAGAATTTAAAAACCTACCTATACGGGGAAAATGTTCTGTGGTTTTTTTGGTGAAGGTAAAAATAAAATAAAAAAATACTTTTTATGTTCAGTACTGCCAGAAGAGGAATGGAGTTCAAATATTTAGGCTTTTTAATGGTAAATAATCTAAACAATTTTTGTTAAAGAAAAACATGTGTTTTAGTACATTTTAAAATTTATTGCAATAAGAAAATACCCACTAAATACTTACATAAAAAACGTTAGATACGTTTAACAGCTTCGTTGGTATTGAATTTTTTTTTAAAGGCGGAAGACGGTAAGAAGTTTCAATCGGACTAATTCGACGGTGGAGAAAGAGAGCTATGGGTTCACGAAATGTTGTTATGTACATTGAGTATTATTTACTACTCAGTACTTATTTATCAATTATCCTCGCTTTTCCTTATTTAAATTGCAGAAAAGTAATTTTATTTTTATTCTAAAGTCATCTGACCCAAATTAAGTCTGTTTCCCTTTTTTTTTTCAAAAATTCAACCTCTTTGTAGCAATATTAAATTTTGAAATTTTTTTTATTTCTTTTCCTCTAAATCTCTACACCATAGAACATCTTTTCCGCATAGGTTGTTTCTGATTGGTAACAATTTTTAGCGCGTTTTTCACGTAGTGGAACAAAAGCGCTATTAGGACGCAAATTTCGTCTTCGTTCTATATTTTGTCGTACCTTTTTCTTCGCCAATAAACAACCAATTGACTTCGGGATTTCGGCATTCGGTCGCATTTGTGCCCTAGATGAGCCGAATCATATTTAAATTTAATAATTTTTAATTTTTTTTTTTTTTTTTTTGCTTTTTTATAGTGCTGATACAGATTTGTGTCATCATTTCTTTTCAGCTCAATAGTAGTGCATTTAGAGGAGTGGTACAGTACACTACTTTCTGTTAGTAAAAAGTTCATTAGCTGCATTATTGTAAAATACACCATGTGAAAAACGCGCTAAAATTACTTGGCCATGCCAATGATTGATATCTTGTTTTTTCTAAAAACCGTGATGCACCGACATACATACTGTATCTTTAACATGTACAAATAATTGAAAAACTTCCCTTCAAAGTTCCCGTCTAAGGGACCATTTTGAAATCGCAAATGGAATGTAATCCTATGAATTACCTAAGTAACTTTAGGAGATAATTTATGTTTATTTTAAAGATTAGATTAGACTTTAATCCGTAAACTTTCTCAACTTTTAGTATCTCAACTTTCAATAATTGCCACAAAATTTTAAATCATAATTTTCATTGCACCCCCACCCCCTCCATACAGTAACATCGAATGCAATAATTATGTACTTTGATTCTAAAGCTGTAAAATGCGACCTTAATTATATACCGTACAAATTATCAAGATAAGTATTAAATCTTGTTTGTGTTACTTTTAAGTCATAGGATAAGTATTATATAACTTTTTCTTTCTAATTTTTTAAAATCGAAATTGATTGCAAAAAATATTTTTAATTAAAGAAGGTACCTAGGTTACGAGGAGCCTTGCCACAAAAGGGCTCTAAACTGCGAAGAAAAAATCTTCAAAGATTTCACGTCAAGTGGTGAAATCAAAAGGCAACTTAGTAATAAACTGATCTTTGAATTTTGAGCAGAGACGGATAATGATGAATTTTCTGCACTGAAAACAAAAGTGTTTCGTATACGTTTTCCATTTCTTCAACACTAACAGTTCTTAAATTTAATCTTAATTTAGTTTTGATAAATTAATTATTAAATATATTGCGCAGTTCTGATACATTTATAAGTTTAGTGTATCAGTTTAAATATGTATTTTATTTTTTTATTATGTCAGAAAGTATTTTGTTTTCATTTCTTCGAGTAAATTAATAATTTTTTTTAAGAAAATCTTTTATTTTAGTTTATTTTATATGCTCGTGCCCCCCATTTAGAATTGTCACGCCCCCCCCCCCCTAGATGGGCGTGCGCCACAGTTTGAAAGCCACTGAATTATATTCTAACAAATAATTTAAAATATTTTCAAATTTTGAAAATAAAATTATAATTTTCGGGAGCCTTTATTTATTTTTGGGCTTCCGAATGCGCGTTATTGCAATCAAATCAGTCCACTGGTCCAGATTAAAGAAATTTTTGTTGTATATTATCTCCCACCTGATCGACAGTAATCAGTTGTAGAGCCACGAAATTCATCCAAGAAAGGGGGGCCTAGATTACGCCCACTGTTTGACCGCAGCTTTGAGGACCTTACAGGGTACATTACGGTTTCATTCAGCTCTCCCACAATTTTAGAGAGAGCACCCCGAGTGCTCCAGAGATCTCATACCCTCTACCACCAACTTCTTTAGGGAGTTTTTGGCTCGACGAATATTTAGAGCACCAATATACCACACAGACGATATACACATACAAAAAACCTTACCTACTCAGAAACTCACTCCCGGGCCCTACGGTACAGCAATCAGATCCACTAACAATTGTCCTGGTTGAATCTAACACTATGTTCACGCATTCAGTAAAAATGAGCTTTAAAGTATAAAATCAATGATACATTTGTCAATGCAAAAGAGAAATATGAAAGAAAAATTGCATTTAACCTCAGATAGAAAAAGAATCGATTTGAACAGAAAGAAAAAGCGAATCCTTAAAAATTGCTCTCTACTGAAAGATATTAAAACGGGATCTTATTATTGAATTTAAAAAATATAATCGTACTTTATCATATCATTTTAATATGTAAAATCAATGACTATTTAGGTTTTAATTTCCGTAAACATTGAGTGAAAGCAGTCACAATACAATATTCTTTTTAATTCCAGGTATGACAGCCATCGGCACTTTGGCAGCCATAGCCATCGACCGCTACATCATAATCTCTCGGTCATTCCATGGTCAGAACTTAAATGGCGTCTCTGCAACGGTGACCATTATTCTTATCTGGGTCTACTCCCTAGCACAGGCCCTCCCACCGTTATTTGGATGGAACAGGTACATCGTGGAACACCCTGGAATCGCCTGTTCTTTGGACTGGCAGACACCAGATGCCTCCCACTCGTCCTTCATAGCCTACATATTCGTCCTTGGCTACGTGTTGCCAGTAGCAATCATGAGCTTCTGTTACGGCAAAGTGATTTGGATTATCAAGCATGTATGTATATTCTTTACTTTCATTTCCTTGTGTCTGTTTTTCTTTCTCATTATCATAACAGTTAATATAAATGCTGTTCGATAGTATTAAACAAGCAATATAAAAAAATTTAAGTCAATTCCTACTTAGATCAATAAAGGAAAATTTTATTTTGGTTACTTTTTACTAAATAATTACAATTAATATAAATATACGCATGACAGAATCACAATATTAAATGGTAAAAAAGAAACGAATTGCCTTGCAATTTTCCATTTTCCTTTCTATATAGGTGTTGGACTATTATTTTGTTTGTTAGCATTTATACGCTTTCTATTTTTTTTATTTTCGTTATTGATGTAGTGCTCTTCGCTCTGGTGTACTTTAGGTTGCATACTCTTCCGCCATTTGTGATGAAATCTCTTAAATCTCCACTACAAGCTTAAAAAATGTATTTGAACTTGAGTGGATGAAAAAAAAGTATTTTACTTACGATTGAAAATTTAAATAAGATATATAAATATATATTGGTAGAGTGTGAATTAATAATACAATTTTAAAAGTATTGTAATTTTTAATAAAAGGAAATAAAAATAACAACGGCAGGCAGTGTTCCCTGGAGGTCACCCTCCCAATGACCGCGCCCGATAATGCCTGATATCGGTGATCAGACGAGAACCGGTGGTTTTAACATGGCATTGCAGTTGACAGTAAAGACTCGACCATTTTGGTACAAAATCATCAGCAAATTATTAATTAAATTTAATAAATGAACTAATATTTGGGGAAATGTACTAACATCAAGTATCCATTACAAGTTTAAAAAATGTATTTGAACTTGTGGATGAATAGAATGCAGTGGCGGATTAAGCGGGTGTCGAACCTGGCGAACGCCAGGGGCCCCAGCGCTGGTAGGGGCCCCAAGTTTGATGAGTGTTGAGGCCAGTGACAAACCAACCACGCTACCTTGGAACAAGAAATGAAAAGAAAACAAAGATACAATGAAAACCCCTCTAGAAATTTATCGAGATGTAAAAGAAATCCTAATGTAGAAAAACTTTTGAAAATATCTTTAACAATACCGATATCGAATGCATTAGTTGAATGATCTTTTTTAGTTCTAAAACATGTTAAAAAATTTAAGAAGTACTATGGGAGAAAAGAGAAAGTGAACAACATGGCCATATTATATACAGAATAAAATGTTTTGGACAAAATAGATAGGGTGAAAATAATTGATGAATTTGCCGAAGGAAATCAAACTGTATAGCAAAACTGTAAGCTCTTCAGTAAGGTTTTTAATTTTTTTCTTCAATTAAAATTTTCACTAGCCGATGAGTTTTTTTTTTTTTTTTTTTTTTTTTTTTGCAATACATTTTATCTTGAGAATTTAAAGTAATTGACTCTTTTCACTGTTTTAGTTTTTCGACTCTTTAGCCCATGGGCCTCAAACCTTTTACCGCCAGGGGCCTCCAACTACCTTAATCCGCCTCTGATGGAATGTATTTTTTATTAACGATTGAAAACTTGAACAAGATTCTTAATAAATATATATAGTGGAGAGTGTGGAACTAATAGTAGAAATTTAAAAAAGGCTTTGGTGTGAAGTGTTTCTGGCTTAACCTGTGTGAACCTCAAATTTCAAAATTATGCTGCAAGAGTTAAAATCATTCTTTTGAAATTTCAAACCGGATAAAGTAAAAAAACTCACCCCCCCTGAGAGTTTTTATTTTATCCACTCAATTCTTTGAATGTAATAAATAATTATATTATGAATCAGATATAGGATCAATTTTATTCAGGATTTTAAGACACTTTATAAGAATCCAACTTTATTTTATAACTTTTTGGGCAATTATTTTTTTCGCATGCCTAAGAAAACAAAGGAAATTTCGAAATGATTTATTGAAACTGTTGTACTTTTGTAATTCACTTACTTCTTTTATTATTTTATTATTATTATTATATATATATATATATATTTCTTACAAAATTAATTATACAACATTGAATCTGCTAAGAACAGAAAGTTTTATTTACGTTGATATATTTGTGTCGATTTTCATTAAAAGAAGTCACGCATGCTTTTGCAAAAATTTTACCAAAATAACATGTACATGGGTGTGACACAAAAAAAAAACGAGACTGGTCCCTATAAATCACTGTACTTT
>BMAO01022283.1:0-17053 GCA_019973975.1 Trichonephila clavata | reverse complement strand
CCCTGCCAAATTCTATGAAAAATGGAAATTTTGAACTGGTGACATTAACAATGCAGCATCATTTGTCATATTCGTCAACCATGACTGGGCTAAGGTCTGCCCCATACACCATCATTACACATTTAATAGAAAATGTGGCAGTCGGTACAGTCGGTTTTTACCTAGGTTTCTGAGTCCTGCGTTTTTAATTGCTGCAGGTTTCTGTTTGTTAAAGTATTTAACAACGTATGTTGTAAATCGTCTGCTTAACGCAGCTTTTTTCAAACTGTGGCGCGAACCCCCTAGGGCGCGTTAACTCTCGAGCGGAGTGTGATCATATTGAAAAATCGAAAACAAATATTATTTAAAAAATTAATAATTTACTGAAGGTAAAAAAAATATATTCTGACATACTAAAAAATACACATTTTAACCGATATAATACACTTATAAATGTTTTAGTAATGCACAATTTTATAATTTAGCAATACTAAGTTAAAGAAAAGTTGAATAATTGGAGTGTGAACCAGTAACCCAATGGGCTTGTCATATACAAAATTATAAACAAAAATTAACACATATCTTGATAATTTATACGGTTTATAGTTAATCCCTTTACTGCTGATTAAAAGTTACTTCACTTGATTCCCAATGACACTTATTTCCACGGAGGCGCACGAATGTGATGCTTTGGGGGGGGGGAGAAAAGGAATATAAATAAGCAAAGTAAGTAAATCCTTCGCAAACACTGTGAAGGTCCTTTTATTGCATTATAAAGCCTTCAGAATAATTTTATGGAAAGAAGTGCATATAAAAGTGGTTTTTCAGAAAGACGTATATATGCGTTCGGGGCAATTAACACTTCGTCTGAACAAGACATTTATATACGCCGGTGACATTTAAGAGGTTAAAGTCGTAATGTAGCCTTAGCGTCTAAGTATAGTATTATTGAATTCAACATATTGTTATTGTATGGGGGGGTGCGATGAAAATTATGATTGAATATTGGGTCGCAAATATTGAAAGTTTGAGAAACACTGACTTAATGTGTTCACAGGCTTAGAGCCTAAAGAAGTCTAGAGACATCATTGGTCATGTATCTACCAAATTTAATCCTAGAGACATTGTGTCTAATTGAAATTTTAAAGAAATGACAAGTAACGGATCGTTTAAAATCGAATGGAGATATAATGTTATTCATGAAATATATTTTAGGAGGAGTAAACATTATTCTTCCTATAATTTTAATTTCGTTAAAAGTAAACAAATTAATAATTCATTCACCAATTACCAAGAAGCCGAATATGAACACATCTAGAATGGTTTTTATTCGAATAATACTCTATATCTCTAGAATGCTAGAAATCTGTAAAAACTGGGAAACTATTTTAAATAGCCGAATGTAGCCAAGTCGTATATTAACCAAAAGACATTATATTCTAAAGGCAACTAAAACCATACGACATAACCATGAAAGATGAGAAAAACGGCATCGACTATTTATCTCTCAATGTTTCGCATGAACCACAATAATCGTGAGCAATAAGGATTTTGGTTAATTCAAAGGATTGTTTTACATTTCAAATTTCCTTTTGCATGAGATAAAAATGTTTGAAAGCTAAATGATATAATAAAAAATAATTATAAACTGACCTAAGTTTTATAATTATATTACAATTAAGTACACGAGATATATTTTTAAACCCTTATCCTGGACCGATACGTACACCAGTCAACACTCAATTCTCGGTCGTCAAATTGGAGCGATAGAGCCTTTTCTCTTTCATCCTGGGTCATCACGTAGTTGGGCCAGTGACAGTAAGTCTAAAACTTTTGACACAAGATGTTGTTGTATGTTGAGATAATATAGATTCAGCCTCTACTCTAAATAAAAAGAAACAAACATTTTAAGCAAGTGGAATTTGATTACTTAACCTTTCGGGAAAAGGAATTTTTCCGAAATGCATGTCTTATTACGTCTCTTTCACGAGAATGAAGAATTTACTTATAATAAATAGGGAAGTTTTGTTTTCGCTAGAGTGTTGGGTATTTGGGTATGCAGTACAGTTTTTAATGGTTAATTAGATGTAGTAGATTTTTTTCTTTTTGTTTTTACTCTGACAGGTCGGAGGATCGAACATGTTTAAGGTATCCGACTACTTGCGACAACATTTTTTTTTTAAAAAATGGAGATATGGAAATTTTTTGTGTGGTTTTTATATTAATTTACTACATTTTAAGAAAAAAAAATATTAATACTAAAATGGGTAAAAATTTACAAAAAATTACATAAACGGGGCTCACTTTGTACAAAAAGTTTATGAACAAATTCTTAATTTTTCAATTTTGATGCATTACTTTGTTATTCCTTTTTGAAATGACCTTCAAGATTAGTGATATGTTAATTTTTACAAAAACTAGAGCACCTTATCTTAGTTATTATGTAAAATTGCTTGTATAACAGTGATTATATTCACATGAAGGACTGTAAATTTTGAAATAAAACAGTAATTAAAAAATCCGAAAGTTAAAACACTTCTTTTGTTATACAAAAGATACACAAAAATACCAGCAACTTATTTAAAACAATTTTTGAGCAATCGCTGTCTCCGTTTGAGCTTTTTGAAAAAAAAATACGTTTCAAACAAAACGCATTTTAAAGTTTGACATCTTGTTAAAAAGTATGGCATCTACTTTTACTGAAACACTTGTAGTTTTTAATCTATTGTATGGAAAATAATAAACGATATTTTTATGAAGATAATAAGAAGCCTATAAAATAAAACCAGGAAAAAAATTTTGTTAAATTTTTGAAAAAAATCATGATTTTAGGGGAATTGGATACCTTAAATAATTTGAATTATTAGAAATGATGCAAATTATTTCAGACACTGATTCTGAAGAGACTCTGAGAGGTGTGGTAGTTGCATTATAATAAATTATGATTGTTTTGTGTTGATAAATATTCTAATGAATCTAATAATGATGACTTTTCGGAGATCGGTATGCCGAATACACATAAGAAAATATCATACAGAATAGGAAATTTAGTTTCCATGTGCTAACATTCCCAAAATAGATAACAAGTTATTACGAGTGGTGCAAGGATTGTAACGTAGGACTGTTTATATTCTTTTTGTCAAACTTTTCATGCTGAAGAATCATTTTAAGTAACATACAATAAAACATGTTTTTGTGCGGTAGATAGGGACTGCATATAGAAAACCGCACAAAAGAAATATGCGAAAATTTCATAAATACTTAAATATAACTAACAACTTTGTCGACATATTAGAGAAAATGTTTTTATTCGGTGGAGAGGGACCGCATAAAAAAAGTTATTTAATAAAATTTTAAAAAAATTCCTTCCAAACAAAATAAATAATTAAATTCCATGCAGAGACATTTTAAAAACATTTAACTCCTCATTGTATACATGGAGAAATCTTCAAAATGATCATACATAATTCACTACTACTGACCGTAACAAAAGCGTAAATCCTCCTATGATGAATTAGTTCCAAATCGCTTTCGTCACCTGAAGACACAATTTCAATTGATTTATTTTTTGCCACCATAAAGTAAGTTATAAATTTTTCTGATGAAGGTCGGTTGGTCAGTTGCTTGTGAACGTCACGATAACCAGATCGAAGTTCTTTTTGGAATTTCAAACTACTTTCAGATTGGTACCTATTTTAAGAAAATGCTTTTCTGAGAGATTTGTGGAAATCTGGGTCCTTGCATATATTTTATTTGCTCTAAAAAAATCCGGTTCTTCTCTAGTCCGTCTTCATAATGCGTCAAGTTACTGATAGTGTTGCTGTCATTTAAAAATTCGTCTTCAATCGCGTGCTGCTAGAGCGTTGAAAGGAAGCTAAAGAAGGTACATTGTCGAGAGACTGTTTATAACAAATAAACAAAGAGGCTTAAAGTGTATATATGTTCACAGAAAACATTACAGTGGTGCTAAAGCCATTGAAATTCATATGCCTCATAAAAAAATATTGCTCAAAAATCGTACAAAACAGGTTCTACAGTATTCAGTTTTCAAATGTATAATGCTATAAATCCCTAAATAGTAAGAAAATACCGAGCATAAAATGTGTAAAAAAATGTATTTAAACTAGAAAAAACGTAAGTGAATAAAGTATGTAATATTAAAATATATGTATAATGCATGCGCCGTTCATATACTCTACATATCATTATTAAACATTTCAGCATAATCTACTTTATGATTACAGACAGGTATGTGAAGCTTTAAACTCTGTTTGAAGTGAATTTTATTTTTAAATACAAAAAGGGAAGTGGAACAAATATTTTAAGTTAAATGAAATTTTACGGAGTTCCAAAAGAGGAAAAAACCCGAATTTACAGAAACTATTAAAACAAATCCAAAGTTGTATCAACAAATCCCTTTCAAAAACGGGAAGGAGGTATCAAAGAAAAACATATCGCTTTCCATTCCTACTTCTTATGTCAAGCACATTTTCTATATTTCATACAGAAAGGAGAGCACGAATTCCATACATCAGCTGAAATTTAAGAAGGAATTTAATACCAAAAAGTAAGACGGCCGGCCAAAATACAGTTGAAATATACGCTCATCCATCACACATCTTCAGAAGGAAAAGATTCCAAATGTGCCCTCTGAATCGAAAACTTTCGGTGAAAGAGGTCATTTTTTTGTTTTTTCTTTCCCCAGGATATGTTTCCAGTTCAACTGTGGAAATCAATGCCATTTGCAATAGACCTTCCCACTTACAGTTTCACAGAGTTAAGTCATTTCGAGTGCTGTACGTCTCCATAGAGAGTAGATCAATTTTGGATTTTTATATTGAATGACATCGTTGTTTGGTGTGTTTAATACAACACGACGTAAACAGAGACCTCTTTGCTTATTTTTGCACTTGTGTGTCATTCATTTTTTTTATTTACTTTAGTCTTGAAGTTTTATTTTTGGGAGAGTTGAAAGAAATGAAGAATTATTGCAGAAATCTTTATTGAAAGTGATATGATACACATTAGAAACAAAAAAGAATATACATTATTGCTTAAGTTATTTTCAAAGGATGAAGGATATTGTTTTTTAGGTTTCTATCACCATTTTTCTTTAAATTAAGTGGATGCGAAATGAATATTTTTAAGATGTTTTTTTTTATGCAGCTAGTTATTTTAATTAAGAAGAAAAATAATGCATTTAAGGAAAAATTTCCGATCTTACTGCTTTTTATTGAATTTAGAGGTATTTTTTTGGATATATATATATATATATATATATATATATATATCAGTATGTGTGCATGTGTGTGTAAATTATAAAAAAAATACCGCAAACAAAAAACACAATTTAGTTAAAAAAAAAGTGGACAGAAAAATTCTTTCTCTTCTTTTTCGTTCAATTTTTTTTCTTACTACTCTTAATCTCAAAAAGTTTCATGGAATCGAACATTTTTTAAAATCTCTTATCTGTAAAATATTAAAAATGTTTAAGGAATTCATATTTTATGTTAAAAATTTCAATAATTCTCTTCCTTTCATCTTTCTGGATTAGTAAAAAATTTGCAATTTTTTTTTATTTTAAATGTGATACGTTTATATTTTTCGGTCTACATTTTTATGAAAATAAATTAGGTTTTTTTTTGCAAAAGAATGAGTGATTCATTAGAATTCCTGATTACATATTTGTAAGAAAAGTTTAATCGTTTATCGTTTTGATAGGTTAAAATACTGTACTATTACTATTTCTACTAGTGAAAAAATAATAAAAATTAATATAAATTAAATGGATTGTTTATTATTATTTCCGCCCGTATTATTAGCATTAAAAGGTCTCACTTTTATGGAGACCACCATCTATTCTTTTCTTTCTTTCTTTCTTTCTGTACTTTTTTTTTGTATTTTTTGTATTTTTTAACATGCTTCCTATAAGAAAATTTTAGAATTTAATAAAAAAAATCATAATTTTTATCGCTAAATAATCAAATAAGGATGAATAAAATACATTAAAAAAAGAGATAAATTGAAAAGGGCAAAATGTATGTACCATAATAATATTAAAATGTATTGCTTATAATTGTCAAATAAATAAATCGCATTTATATGTTAAACTTGTTATCAATGCAAAATATAAATGTAATAATATTCAAGAAAATAAAATAAACAAAACTGATATTACTTGCACATATTTTTATTGAAACCAGAAACAGCAAGACTGAAAAACAAATGTTAGAAATATTGATTTAAGGTCAATCACCATGCGCTTTAAAGATTAGTAAAGATACAACTGAGCATTACGAATATAAGGTACTTATATTATTACACTATCAATAATATACTATATAACCCAGTTTCCTCAAATCCAAACATTCACACCCACACAGAATAAATAGCGATGACAGAGCATTTGGTGACACTTTTTGAATTAGAGATATCTTTTCGCTTGGTGAAATTGCTCGAAGGTATAATACGTATCGAAAATAGATACAAGCGGAATGAAAATAAGCCTATAATTTAGGAATTTAAACACATATTAATTAATGAAAATTACGTATCAAAAGGAATATGTTTCTAAAATTGCGCCATTTGAAAATTGAATTTTTTTTTGTTTTATCGGGACGGGGGAGGGGAAATGTTTATGTTGAGAAATTAACTTCAAAGAGACACGACTTCAAAGAGAATACACAGATGACAAACCTATTTCATGACATTATGTAATATGACATATAATTTTAGTGAGTCATGTTTTTTAGAAAACTTTTAAATCAAAACTGATTTTTTAAAACATTCTGACGCAAACTTTATGCAAATAAATGAAATTCTTTCTTCCTAAAGCGGCCGTCAGTCACCTTCAGATATGTTTTTTTTGGAAAAACCACATAAGCAGTATTAATTGGACATAGTTTGGTCAAGAAACCGAAAAAAAGTACTATTTTAAATAATCATCAAAGAAAGCAAAACTAGAAAAGAGACGAGGCACATTTTTATAGTACTTAATTTGACTATAATCTCTCTCTCTCGACGGATATTAAAATATTTGATATAACAAATAGCTATGTGTTTACATTTTAATTTATCTTATAGACTGCAGGTTCTAAAATTGAAATAAATCATATTTACCGAGTGTGCTCAAGTAAGATTTTTTTTATATATCTCTTTAAATATCTAACTTTTAAATGCATTTCTCTAAGCCACAATATAATAATTCATTTTTGATGCTTAAAATCAAATAACTTTGTACCTGCAAAATTTCTCTATCAGATGTATTGGCCTGTCATAAAAAGGCAATAATAACACGCTGCATCAGTTGCTGCACAGATGAAATCAATTCCTTCAATTGCAGATTATACGCTTTAAGTTCAAAAGCAATCGGAATTCAAAAAGTATTATCATTCTATATCTTTCGAGATAAAATAGATGTCAAATTTGGGCATTCAGTGATCCGAAATAGAAGTAATGGGACGAATCTTTTGGCTTCAAATGCAGAAAAATATCGTCTGAGCATCTTCAATAAACTATCTTTTATTTCGAATACAAGTGGCTTGCTGCGGAACTATTCGAATTTATCATGTTTTATCCCTGTAGAATATAGGAACAAAATGGAATGTTCAGGTCATAGGAAAGTATATAAGCGATGGCAATGATGTATAATTATTTGTATTTAAAGTTTTGAGGACAAAGAACTTAAGCACTAAAGTGTAATTTATTGCGAAATATTGCGTTGCCTAAACGTATTACTAAATCAAGTTTCTGAATATTCTGAATCTTTGCTGGGGATTATATATAAATAATCATGAATTATTATTTAGACAATAGCATATTATTTCTGTAAAAGGAGAAAAATTGAGAGTTGAATAATTTCTGTTTGTGCGTAATGATGTAAAAACAATAACAATATGCTTATTTGTTGGTTGGTTGGTTAGCGTGTTTAGGCAAAAACATGGAATGTTATTTTCTTATAGGACCGAATGTCCTATATACCAGGTAGGAAATGTCCGGACAGTATGCTTATTTATTATGATTTATATATTTTTTAAAAATATAATTATTATTTTTGTGGACATATAGTTGCATATAAAATAATGTAGAACAATTTTGAGTTATGGTGTCTCTAAGAAATTAAAACATAAATTAGTCAGCTTCGATATTATAAATTTTATATAAAACGTCGGTGAGCGGGATAATCCATAGTAAATAAAAGTAGTAAGTATTTTTAATATTTCTAAAGCATCTTAAGGTATCCATCCCACTACCCTAAAATTGTGAATTTCGCCAAAAACTGACAGTTTTCTTTAATGATTTTATATTACAGACCATTTTATTAGCTCTTTAAAAATACCCAGTTTATTATTTTTCTTTCACTGGAACAAAAACTACAAGTGTTTTAGTAAAACCAGATGCCTTTACGTTGAGCAAGATGTCTTACATTAAAACGCGTTTTACTCAAAATGTGTGTGTGGTTTTTTTTTAAAGTTTTTTTTATATTGCTAGAACGGGACAGCGCGATTGCTAAAAGAGTTTCAAAAATAATTAACTGAAATTTTTTGTATATGCTCTGTGTAATATTAGAAAAGTTTTAACCTACCGATTCATCAATCATTGTTTTATATCAAAATTTACAGTCCCTTATGTTAACATAATTAGTAATTTTAAGCAAATTCACAAAATAACTAAGATGAAGTTCTCTAGTTTTTGTAAACATTTAAATATCTAATATCCTGAAGGTCATTTGAAAAATGTATTCATTTTTCATAACATAGCAGCACATCAGAATTGAAAAATTGAAAATTTGTTCGTAAACTTTTGGTACAGAATGGGTCGCGTTTATGCTATTTTTCGTCAATTTTTACCAAATTTTTCCCATTTTAGTAATAATAATTTCTTTTTGTCTTCTAATTATAGCATATTTTTCTTAAAATGTACTGAAATCTAAAAACGGTAAAAAATCCCCATATCTTTATTTTTTTTAACAAAAGAGTTTTCGCGCAAGTAGCCGGATATCTTAAGTAAAAAGAGTGGCGTGCTTGTAATTTGTTTTCAAGTATCTGTAATATGATCGATCCTTAGAGTTTGTAGGACTCTCAATATTGATACACATTATACGGATTAAATAATGATAAATACCTACAGTCAGTGAGCGTAATAAGAAAATGATGTAGTTTTTAAATCTTCCGTTTATTTTTCAGATGGAGAATGTGAAAAAATTACATGAATACTAGAAATTGTGCAGAAAAATTCCATATTTGCTTTTGTCTGGACGTTGTTTATCTTGTATTGATTATCATTAACATATTTATATGTTAAAAACAATTGAGTGTCCAATTTGCTCTCGAGATTTTCACAATGATGTGAGTAAACAATCCTTAAATATATTAATATATTCATCTCAATGCATAAACTTGTATTATCTATGCTATTTATGTTTATCAGGCTTCTTTATAATAGTTCTAAAAAAGCATCCAAGTGAAAGAAATTACTCCAATATTTTCGATCTTTTTGGAATATATATATTTAAAGTATCAGCAGAAACAAAATATAAATTGAAAATTATCTCTTTGTATTTTTTATATCCTTAGTTAAAATACCATTTAAATTCCCCTTCATTCAAAAAAAATAAAGGCATTAAGCTGTAATGAAAAATGTAATTGAAATCAGGTCTTCACAAACACCAAATATTTAGTAGGTTTTCAACATTTTTATTTTGGTAGAACAAATAGCAACTCTTAATTTAAGTACAAAAGAATAATGATTGTTTTTCAACTGAGTTGGGCTGCTTAAAATGAAAATTTTACCAATTCTACCAAATTAAACTTAGGACAAAATTGATAAAGGTATTAAATTTCAACTGCATGTAGAAAATAAAATGATTTATTTTATCCGAATATATAAATTCTCTGAAACAAAAACAAGCTTTTATGCTGAAACAAAATAAAAACAATTTACATAAGCAAAATAGCTTGTTTTTGTCAACATAGTTAGAAATATTATTTTTTTTTCTTAAGACCTAACAAAACTTCTTTTTTCAATATCAGAAATCAAACAGTTATTAAAGTACATTGTAACAATCTGAAACAGTTTATTTCTATAAAAACTAAACACTCAAATCAAATTATTCAAATATATTCAGTACCAATGACAATTTTTTTTGAAAACATTGACTTCGATTTAATCATTTAGAGATGAAATATATTCCGAAATATATTTGAACGCCTCACAAAAAATGACACAGTCTTGTAAAAAATACTTTCAATTGTCAAAATTCAGATTGAAATTCAAATGAGGAATATATTTATATTTTATGATTTATGATTGTGGAAAATTTCGATTTCTTCAAAATTCTCACGGGACTTGTTGGTCTGTGGGAATTTAGTCATCTATCTTTCAGCGAAATGGATGATAAATTCTTCAGAAAGCCGATCAGAACGTTATTAGGACCCCGGATGATGCAAATCCTCCTGAGAGACACTGGGCATTTTTGTCTATCTTTGAAGAAAATGGGATAGAATCACTTTATCATTCGATTGTCTCTTTTATTCAAACTATACTTTTTAACTGTATCCGACACATTGTATTGAAATATATGATGTTTCTCAAATTTGTCATAATATTATAATTAAAATTTTATTGAATTTTTTTAAAAATTTAAATACTAAGATAATTACGAAATTTAAAAGGGTAATTGTGAATTAAAAAAATTTTCTTATTAATTATACATGCATTATACCTTGGTGCGTTTAGAGTACTTAGTATAAATAAGGTAAAATAAAAAACAATTGGTGTAACGAAATTTTAAACGAAATCTTAAAATTTCACCTTTAACATAAACATATTGCACCTTTCATCCAAAATGATCACCTTTTGACTTCCGTAAGGTTTAAAATCTTTTTGGACAATCATGTTTTAAGGTAGGCACTTATCTCCATATAAATTTCCAATGCTGTTTTCCATAAAGAACTTTTAAGACTGTTCAAATTAGGATCCTGTTTTCAGCACACCTTGCCTCCAATTCTGACACCAACTAAAAATTGAGTTGATTTAAATCCGAGCAATTGAAAGGCCAATCTTTTGTATTCTATGAAATCCGGCACATTCTCTTTCAACCACAGCTGTATGGGCAGGAGCAGAGGCACGTTGAAAAGTCTAATAGTTTCTATTGGACAGGCGTACTTTCAGGGTCTTCGCTATTTGTTCTATGATACTCTTTTGATAAATTTTTGCCTCAGTTTCCATTATTTTCTGTCAAAAATGTATCTTTAAATGCCTTCATAGTAATGCAGCGCTACTAATACTACTTTAATTTAACATCTTATGACTTACGCAGGTTCGATTATTTAACTAATGTCTGCATCATGATAGTGGTTAGTACTTTAAATCTCAATTAAAAGACAACGAGAATTAATGAATTACTCGGATTAAATTAAAACAAATTCGTTTAATACTTTTAAAACATAACTAGGTTAAAATAAAAACACTATTAAAGTTTTAAGAATAAGAATACTACAACATTTCACTTATCTGAAACGGAGGCATGGCGATGGGTGGTGCTTGGGGTATGATCAGTCTGCCTAAATTTTAACTCTCTTAATCTGAAATCTGCTAATATGCCGAGAAATGTCCCGGTTCCTCCTTTTAAGTGGGGGCAAATTACCCCCTTTTTCATCCGCACGCCCTTTGGTCTCGCCTAGCCATTGGTCAGGAACCAAGCGCAAAGTTACAAATTTCTCGACTCCTCTTCAATTTATGAGTCCATTCAACTTTCCTGACCGACCGTTGGGACCCCTCAACTTAAGAATGCGACAACATCCTGTCAACAAAAAACAAGGGGAATACACAAATTACATGTGTCTTAGGGACCATCTTCAAACCCGATCAGCATCTAAGCCTTCCAGCCTCCAAGCCACTCATCAATAGCTAACACCTCACCAAGTCGTTACCGAAGCCAGATGATGAACTCGCTACCCATATTTTTTTCTTCTCATTAGATTGATGGTTCCTCTTTGCATACATATGGTCATTCTTGTGGTCAAAATATTCTTCAAGGTCAAACATTTTTCTCGTCGATAATCTAAATTCGTTTGTGGGCGTTATGAGCTTGCCGCCGCAGCAGTGCTTTCTCTTTCAGGTGTCTCTGTGCCTTTAATTCCTTTGATTTGATGTTAAGAAATAATTACTGCAAGATTCTGATCGGTGTTCATTCTACTTTGTTAAAACTCTAATAGATTTAAGGTATGTTAAAATATTAAAAACTTGTGTTTTTATTACAATTCTTGCAAGGCCTTTTAGAAAACTTTTAACTATTTTAGTAACTTTTTTTGTCAGCACTACAACATGATCTAACAATTTATCTAATTATAAATTTTAAGAATTTAAGTATAACTACTTCCCTACCTCTTTCACAGTGCCTTATAATGTTATTTTTATTACTGTTTAACTAGAATTTCATAGAGATAGATAATAATATGATATGACTATTTATTTATTACTTATCAGTTTACCCATGTGTAATATGAAATGTATTTTTCGAAATGCTCCTACTGGTATTTGTTGCCAGTTAATTTGTAAAATAAAACTTGTTTTAATTTCAAGGTTTTTTTTCTTTTTAATGATCTATCATTATTTCAGTTAAAGATTGCATAGTTACTTCTTAGAATAATTTAGTAAACTGTGAAATTTAAATTTAAATACCGGTTTGGTTAGTTAATTCAGGAAACACCTACTATGAAATAGCAGAATTATATGCTTTAATGGTAGCATAGTATGTATCTACATAATCTTATGAATCTCAAAAATTAAAGAACAATATCAATAATGCTATAATTCCTAAATCTGTCATTCTGTTGGTCAGTTAAACGATTATATCCATTATACTTTTATGTTATTCCAGTAATTCAGTCCATCCTTTAGGTATTTTGGTGAATTTTCTTAGACCACACAGAAGACGTGTATACAGCACAAAGAACATTACATAACTGATTCTACAAGCAAAAAAAAGTAGTACTCTCAGATGATTTGCAGCGCTATCTATTCATTTTATCTAATTTACAACAAATACATTTTTATTTCTGCCTTCATCAAACCTAAAATGAAAAAGGTCAGTAAACTTTAATACAGAACGAGGGGAATGAACTCTAAAATCCATCCAGTTCCTTTTAAAAGACCATTAAGTGAAAAGGAATCTTTCATACGAATAATTTCTTCTAAATAAGATTTCTCGAGTACAAAAACATAGCTTTACTCCATTATTGCGCATTCAAATCGATGAGTAAGAGGTACAGAAAAAAAATCTCATTCCTCATTCCTGGCTTATACCCTTTGCCTTTTTTCCAGTTGCGAAGGTCACCAAAGAGATGTCTGCAAATGGGACTGCGTCCGGCAAAACACCAATCATCACTCGAACAAAGCATACGCATTAGTCTGGTTTGCCTCTGGAATCTGAAATTCCGTTGTCGAGAGAATTCTTATTCAGACTGCGAGCGGAAACGGTTTTCGACATTTGTTCAGAATTCTTTCTCCCCAAACATTTTTGTCGATGAACGTTGTTATGATATTTCTGCAGTGCGTGAATTTTACGTTATTGTTTCGAGAAATAGTTTCTTTTACTCGATTATGAGGGTTTTGGAATTGTCAATGCACTTTTATTTTCTTCCTTCTCTTCAATCGACCTGACAAAGAGGTTTTTATTGGAAGATTTTAAATATTTGGAAACTATGGAATGTTTTTCGTTTATGGTAATTAAAACTCGATTATTACTTAATTGTAATTATCTCAATTGGGTCGTTAATCTGCACATTGAATTAATGATGTTTTTTGTCATTGGGAAACGATATATCGAAATCGTTGAATTCTCTTATATTGCATTCTGTCTATACATACGTTTGGTATATTCGTAAATGCATTATTGTCATGAGGAAAAAAATTAAAATTTTTCTGTATTTTAAATATAAATTTTAAACGAATGTTTTTTTTAAATTAAAATATTTAGTATTAAATATGTTTAATTCCACCATACAATGAATACTATGCAAAAATTTTATTTAGAATAAAATGATATTTGAATATATATTATCCAAAGTTTTTCTCTCCCAAAACATACCAAGAAAAAAAAAATTAAAAATGGATAATTTTAAAATCAAGTTGTTTAAATGAAATGCTTGCATCCTCAGAATTTTTTATTATTTGATTGAATTTTTTAGTTGTTTCTTGGATACCTCATTTTCATACATATATATAATACATGAACTGGAAATGTAATTAAACTCATTGCCGTAATACAAATTGTTTGCTACATTACATATCAAAATTAATGTTTAGATTTCGCTAATGTTGTGAGCAAAATAATTTTATTTCTTGAGGATATTAATTCCCTTTAGTAGGTAAAGCAATACATATAATGCATTCAGTATCATGTATATGTATCGTCAACTTGCAAAATCTCAAAAAGAACAGGAAAATTTTTTCGTTTTTATTAAATAATTTTTAGATGTTTGCCAGGCATAGTTACTCTTTTTTAGACACCCTGCTCCTTATTTTTGAAGAAATAGATATAAGTTAGTAAAAAATATCCATATCCAGTTTTGCACTTTGAATTAATTATTAATAAATACACGTTTTTGATTTATAAAGTTACATAAGTTGTTTAGTAGGTTAACTGCCATTACAAAATCTCAGTTCTACGACACTGGTTGTTTTAATGCAATGGATCTGCTTGCATTAGTTTCCAAATAAATCAGGACCAGTTTTACATTCCATTTGCAGCTGCATAATATTATTATTAGAATTTATTTTACAGAGCTAAGCAGTGTAACAAAATTTAAATTTTAAATTTCTAAAATTAAAAAAAAATTGATTTAAGAGTAAAAAAAAAATTAACAGGGTTCTCTGTTTTTCAATATTTATGAAGCCACAATTTCTCTAATTTTTAGGATTTGAAGGCATAATCTTTAAGAGGATATCAAAACTGGTGTTGTTTCATAAGCAGGATGACTTAAAATTAAACAAAATTGAAAATAGTGCATCATAGGAGTACAAAAGGTGAATAATAATAATATAGCTAATACATATTAAAAAGCGCCACATCTATATAATTAAAACAAAATCCTACAACATTTTCCAAAATCTTTCATTTGAATATCTTTCACAAAATTTCAATAATGGTTATTTATTTTAAATATTGTTATTCTAGTAAATAACTAGAAATTTAACGTTTTTTATTTCAAAGAGGCAAATATTTATTTTATCATATATTAATCAGTATTATATATTAATTAACTAATTATTTATCAAAATAGACTCGAAATTGTAGCAATTAATTCAATGCAGGAAAATATTTTAATTCTGAAGACGAAATAAGGTTACTGAAAATATGTTTATATGCATGACATTCAGATAATGAAACGAATGTTTACAGTTGAACTGCTAATCCATGAGAACAAGTAAATGAATATTTTCGGCGAAAACCACTATTATTCTCCACATAGAGTTAATGAATTTAGGGAAGGGCTTTATCAGAACTCACTTTACGTTGTTCAACCGACGTAATTCATCTACTAATGTTTGTCAACGAGCTTGAGTAGGAGTTGTTTTCTTATTCTGGTTTATGAGTTTTCTCATCACCGGTAATAAACGTAAGGTAATGACATTACGAACTTAATAATGCGGCCCGTCACCGATGACACTAGTTTTGCTTCTAGAGTACAATGTTGATAATCCATCAATCAATCTCCTTTAGCCCCTTAAGCTGTCGATTATTTTGCCCCAAATGCTAAAAAAAAAGACATTTTTTATTGCATTTAACTAAACATAATACTTAACAGAAGGCGAAAATGGGGGCATTTTTTTTAATTTTAAAGATCATGTGTTATTCCCCCCCCCTTCTAATGGGGCTGTGGATTGGTAATTTAACATTTGCAGACCCAGTACATCACGCAGGAGTTGGTAGGACCTCTCAGCGTGGCACCATATAGGCAATACCAATTACCGCAAGTAATTTTGACACCCAGTTTCCTCCCCAGATGGAGGCATTTGACGATGCGAACCTGTACTAGGATTTAATTTTTCATAGAGCATCTAAGCCAAACAGACACTCTAGGGATCGTTTACATGCCTTAAAGTCATACGACATAGCCGCTATCGATTTTCTGCATCATCAAAATCCACCGACTTGGACCGGTGTCGAACCCACAATTTTGGGTGCAGAAGGCCAGCTACAAACCAACCACGCTACCCAGCCGTCTCATGTGTTAGCATGTTATATGATTTATATTGTGGAACAAAAAAAACCACCTAAATGTTTGCTTGTTATATAAGTATATTTTGCATACTATGAAGAATATTTCATATATATCTTAAAAGAAATTCTCTGATCAGTATAAAAAACAAATTCATGTTCCGACCTCTTTTTCAAGTGGTTGACGATTTTGTTTGGGCTTGCGCATATATATATATATATATATATATATATATATACATAAGCACACAACATTTGAAGCATAGGGTAATACTAATTCTTACATTGTAATGGGGACTGAGATAATATCAGCTTTTTAGATTATCTTTCAATTTTCAATCCCTGTTCTTTATCGAACATTTTTAAGAATGTAAACACTTGCTTTAAATAAAAAATTTCCGCCTTCACTACAAAGAAAATCCTGGATGAGAAGTATTTCAGTATCATGAACAAACTGCATATCTTAAAAAGCTGGCACTAATATTAAATCAATAAGAATTAAACTTATTAGCAAACCAAAGATATAAAGAAGAAAAAATATCAGTACGGGCAAACCAGTTGTGATCAGCTTTCAGTAGCCCGTACGGTGTACGGGTAAACTAGTTAGGGGATAATGTAACTGAAATATTTTTACTGACACAGCGAAAAACTAATTTTAAGAGCACTGTGCATCTGAAATTTTATTATATACATGTGTGAGATATTGAATTGAAATTTGGATCATCACACAAATTAGTTCATTTTCCTCTAAATTTGGTTAACATAGTATAAAAACCTATTCACCAATCTGTTGGCTGATAACATATTTATTATTTAGTAGATATATTTCTAAGCTTAATTTAAAATTGT
>BMAO01022282.1:0-42297 GCA_019973975.1 Trichonephila clavata | reverse complement strand
GCCTGATCCGAGAGTAGACAAGGGGGATTAGAGGGAAGTAGAAATAGTCCCCATTACAAGTTCCATCAGCACAAAATGTTACTTAGCACATCTCAAAACACATGTTGTAAACAGGAAGGAGGTTATGTTAAATGTATATAAAAAAACCTTGCCGTTACCCTCCCGCTTCGTGTTTTAAGACATTGTATGACTATATAGTGATTTAAGCTATAGATATTCAATTCCAAATTACAAGTTTTCGATTGTACTCGAAAACATTTTTATAGTCCTTGGAATTTCTAAAAGGATGTACATTTATCTGTTAATGCCCTGTCAGTCCCCCCCCGTCCAATTGGAAATCGATTTTCATAAAATCAATCCTAGCACATCATTACTCACCAAAGAAACATGCTTGCCAAAATTCAAAATTTGAAGCCTAGAAGTTCAAAAATATGTATTTCTGCTTACAACGCATCCGCAACCCATCTTAGGAGTTTATTTCCGTAACCCGTTAGCACAGCGGATCTTTACTCAACAAAAGAAGCATTGTGAAATTTTAAGTCTGTAAGTGTCTAGTATAATTAAAAAATGGAAGTTTCTGATCAATAATGCCCATGCTTCAGGCCCACGAGAGTTAATTTCCAAAAAACACCTTGTTAATGGATCTCTGCCTAACAAAGAAACATACCTGCAAAATTTCAAGTCAATATATCTATTAGTTTGAATGATCCCACGATGAGGGAGTAACTTTTTTCTATCTATATATATTTCGCTTTTTCTGAAGTTAAATTTTAAAAAAACTTTAGTGTTAGGCACATAATGTTAATATAATGCAAAAATTTAATAAGTAAAATATAAGTTAACAAAACTTAATGAAACATAAAAATTGAAATAAAAATACATTATAAATAATTAAATGTGTAACAGAGCAAAAAATACAACTTTAACCATGAAAGCCTTTTAAGATTAAATGAAGAAGAGAATTATAATCAATTTGAAAAATATGTAACAAATAAGAGAAAATTTTCTATTGTCTGGCATAGATTTTTATAAAAGCTTCTTCTCCACAAAGCTATTCATTCAGAGGCAGCTATGGTATTTTTAGTTCAAGCCGGAAGAATGAGGTTGCAATCCTATTTTCAGATCATTCCAATTCCAAATTTGGCGATCTATCTCTTATTTTGGTGAAAGTGAATATTTATGGACTGCATTTTAACTACAAATCAAATAGAATCAAATTAAGAATGTCTTTTTATATTTATATGCACAGTTTAATATTCAAATAACTGGAAGCATAAATGTCGTTTTGAAGAATATTTTAACAGGAAAGTTTGAAAACCAAACCAAACACAGAAAATAATCTGCTGCAAAGAAAAAAAAAAGTGAAATGTAAGCCATTTTGATAATAGCCAACAAATTTCATTAGAACCGCCATTGTTATTCAAAACAAATAGTAAGAATGTTTCGTTTCAGCTCTTCCGATAAGCCTCGGTAGCGCAGTAGGCAGCGCGTCAGTCTCATAATCTACTCTCTTGAGTAATCTGAAGGTCGTGAGTTCGATCCTCACCCGGGGCAGCTTTCATTTTAGCCTGATAAAAGTATTCTTTAACTAAATAAACAAGTAATATAAAAAAAATTAAGGCTAAAAAGAAAAAAATTTTATATTTAGTACGTTTTGTAAAAGAATATAACGTTTATAGTTAGTTTTATTAAATGTTATAAATATGAATATTCAGAATCACGATGTTAAGTGACAAAATAGAAAGCGACTTTCTTTGCAATTTTCTATTTTCCTTCTATATATGGTGTTGGACTAATTTTCTTTGTTTTGTTTTTGTTACCTTTATTCATAAACTAAATTTAATTATTCTTATAAAATTGTACAGTAAAAATTAATCCACATTCTCAGAAATCAGGTCCATCTCAGGTGGGATTCGAAACCACAACCATTGTATCAGAAGTCCAACGCACTATCCATAGCGCTACAGGGTCACAACGAACGGTTTTCCTTTCTTAATATGTTGTTGGACTATTTATTCATTTTTTAATTTAATTAATGAAAAATATTTGAAAAAATGTATTAACATCAAGTGTTATCCCTACCAGTTTAAAAAAAAACGTATTTGAACTTGAATGGATCAATAGAAAGTATTTTATAACAATTGAAAATTTGAACAAGATATATATACAGTCGATTCTTAATAATATGAAGTTAATGGGACCAATGGAAAACTTCGAATTATCAAGAGTTTGAATTACAAGAGGGTAGGAAAAAACTATATATATTATACAGTAAAATCTTAACAGAGAAGTTAAAAGTCCTGTATTAAAAGAATACATTTATGTATTAAAAACAACTATTAAAAGGATACATACTGTAGATAATTAATTTTTTTTAAATATTTTTTTGTTTCATGCATTCAATCTAACTTTGTCGATAGATTTTTCTAGAATAAATGAAACAACTTGAAAAACGTCCACATCCACATGATTTTGAAGAAAAAAGTTGCATTGTTTGTTTAGTAACACTTTAGTTTTTGTCGGAGCTATCGGAGTCATTTTTTTCCGATGGTCATGAAAGGTGCTTCTTTAATAATAATAATAGTTCTCATGCTTCTATAATAATAATATTTTGCCTATATATAGCTCAGAGTTCTGTACAAACTCTGTGTGTGTATGTGTGTGAACTAGGATTTTTAAAATATATAATTAAGAAGGGATTTATCCATATTTTAATACAACAGAGTGGAGAAAATTTAAGAAAAAAAAAATGCCGATAATTATTTCAGTTGACAGTAACTCTGAAAATAATATGAAATTTTCAAAAAATCTAGTTCAAGTCCTCTGGAGAAATCTTTTCTTTATATAAGTAAAATATTATTATTTTAGAAGCATTTGTCATTAAAGGACGATGTTTTGAAAATAGGTATATAATTCTAAGTTCAATGTTTGCCAAAACATTGCATTTAAATAATTTTTTTATTCTATTATTCTTAAAACAATTTTATACATATATTCTAATCCAAATGACACTTAATATTCTGAAAATTATCCATTTATTTGCTTTTTTTAAAAAATCATGGTTTCGAACACCTTAAGCGATTTTCAATTCGAGTTAAGAGAAAAAAATGCATGTGAAAATACATAGTATTTTGTCGGGACCGTTGTATTATTGCGTCTTAGCCAATAAATTTGGTCTTCGGCGTTTTCGCGTTAAACATATTTCACTGTCATTAATTAAAATGAAAGTTGCGTTCTGTGCTAGTGTACATAACATAAAAAAAATTACCGACACACACAAAACATTTTAATTTATAAATCAATTAAAGTGAATATATTTAAGAAAGCCAGGCAATAATTTTCTCTTTTGTTTGTCTCTTTAAAATTTCCATATTGCTTTTTCTAAATTTTAATTATTTAAAAAAGCATTAAGAATATTTTTTCTTCAATATAAGATATTTTCATGCATTTAATGTTTTAGTGGCTGTATTAATATCGAACACACACAATGTTAATTTATAAAAACAATTCTTCAAGAGGCGAAAAACGTAAGAAATCCATATCGAGCAGTAAGTAAAAAGTAATTATCCCAATTAATTTAATTACACAGACAAAATGATAAATATAGATACTCCCATTCAAAATTGCAACTGAGATGTCTTTTTAAACATGGAAACTAATAATACGGAGCAAAAAACAAATATTTAATTAAAAGATTGCTACTAATTACTGTTCTTTACCGCGAATAGTCATTTGGTTATGCTGCCAAATTGAATACGGAGTAGCATTAAACAATTAAATTCGGCAGATATCACATTATTAATATTATTAACAATGCCGCGAAATAATTCTATCGCTTTTTGTTCATTTATATTTTTCTTTTAATGTATAAAAAAACAATAAATGGCACCCTCATTAGAAAAACGTTGATTGATTTTTGTAAATATTAGTAATTAACTTTTCTTCCTCTTTTTAAAATGGATGTTAAACTTATTGTGCAAGCAATCTTTCATTTATTTAAATGAAATGGCTCGCAGAGTATTCCTTTTTTCGAACTCGAGTGTCGAGTCGTAGTCTCTACTGTAACGGGTTAAATTTTCTCATGTTAAATGTCCTCACGTTGGCATGACGTAAAAGGTTGGAGAGTGGGATACCAGCTCATGTGTCATTCTCGTCACTTGACTGTCGCTAAACATTACGAGGTCCTTCTCCGTTTTCTTTGATGCAGCATGAAAGTGCGCTTTAATAATATATTATAGTTTAATAAACTAAAAAACACGCTGTTATAGTGAATTGAACTAATAAGTAAAACAATAATTCTTAATGTAAGAATAGAATGATTAACAAGAAAATTAATGTCATTGTGAAAAACGCATGGGGTGCTCGATATCAATTGTTATTTCTTACTAGTTCTATTCCGAACTGCATAGTGTAAAAATGTAGTACAAAGCACCCCACGTTTTTATCTCAATGACATTAATTTTCTCGTAAATCCTTTTGTTCATATATTAAGAATTTTTTTTACTTTTTAGATCGATTCACTATAAAAGCGAGTTTTTAGATTTTTTAAACTATAACTTATTTTTCATTTTTTAGTTCGGTCTACAATAAAAGCGTGTTTTTTTTAAAACAATTATCATACATTCATTAAAGAATTAATCTTAAATGCGTCATTTTTTAGAACCTGGAAAAAGACATTGGCATCCTATCAGTGCGCCGATACGGCCTGGTTTGCAAGATGTAGGATCAGCCAACTGATGGAAATATGGAAGAGCAGAGTTTGAAATATTTAATGCGAAAAAAGGTGTAAAATCAGTGATATTTTTCAATAAAAATATCCCTATTTGTATCAACCGCGAGCGTTTTCGCTTTAGGGTTGCAACTTAATCTTTTAGTCACCAAATCTGGAAATGGGAAATCGTTAATCCTGATTATCCTGATCAGGACAATGGAATAAAAGTTATTAAGTTATTGTATTGTCATCGGTCCTGGAAAAGTGAGCAAATTTTTTAGTTAATATAACCTTTTAAAGCGGGTAAAATTCGAGTTCAAAGTTTCCTTTGCATAGAAGTGAAACTAATAAAAGCTTGTTGAAAATTCTAATCTTTTTTTCAAAATGGAATGACTGCGATCGTGAGAAGATCGTGTTATGCTTGAAACAAAAAAGATAACTGGAACTAGCGCGTGTCAAAATTCGATAGAGTTAGGATCGTTGTGCTTACCGAGTATGCAGTTTATTATTGTTTCATGGTAACTTTACTCTCATTGGTAAGAATCCAAAGACCGTAAAGCGAATACAGAATTAATGGTTTCAGGTATGCCATATTGAACTAAATACATACAAAGCACATACTTCAGCACATATATTGATTGAATGTACTCTTAACGAAATAGCCAAACCAAAAGTGTGACATACAGAACTACTGAAATCCAACAAACAAAATCGGATTCAATCCCAGATTTAAATTGGGAACCTGTCTCAGTATCTGACTCGACGACTAATATTCTGGTTAAGTCAGACACAGAAAATTTTAAAGGAAAATTTTTCAATAGTTAAAACAGAGTCAAATTAAATTTTTTTTACATTTTATGTTTTTTTTCTTTTCCACTGAATATTTAAGGTACTTTCAAAATTGTGCTAATTATTTCAACAGGAAAAAAGAGGGGGCTGCATTCGAGGAAGCTGTTAAGGTATCCGGCTACTTGCAACAACTTTTTTTTTAAAAAAAAAGAAGTTATGATGATTAGTTTTTTTGGGGGAGGGGGCTTTTAGATTTATTTAGTACATATTAAGAAAATTATGTGAAAATTAAGAAGAGAAAAAGATACCATTTTGTACAAAAATTTTATGAACAAATTATCAAATTTTAAATTTTGATGTGTTGCTATGTTATTCATTTTTGAAATGACCTTCAGGATAAAAGATATTTTAATATTTACAAAAACTAGAGCACTTTATCACATGGTTATTATATGAAATTGCCTAAAAAACAGTGATTATATTGACATAAAGGACTGTAAAATTTGTAATAAAACAGTGATTGATAAATCTGAAGGTTCAACTACTTCTACTATTATACAGAAAATATACAAAAATTTCAGTTAATTAGTTTCAAGACTTTATGAGTAAACTTTATCCCCGTTTGAGCATATTTAAACGGGTTACAGTCTCTTATCATTTCGAAAAATGCATTTTAAAGTATGAGATCTTGTTTAAAGTAGTGAGAACTGCTTTTACTAAAACACTTGTAGTTTTTGTTCTAGAGACTGGAAAATAATAAACTTAGTATTTTTTATAAAGCTAATAAGATGTCCTATAAAATAAAATCAAAAATTTTTTTTCAATGTTTCGCAAAACTCACGATTTTAGGGCAGTCGGATATCTTAAAATGAATACCTCATAGTTTCAATAGAAAAATGTGCTGAATTTAAATTTGGTTTACCTACCTTATTCGTCAAAAGTACGTATAAGTATAGAGTGGCAATAGACACGATATATATCACTGAAGATCATGGGAAACTGGAGATAATCATTAAAGATCTTTTTCTCATCTCTGTATTCAAAGCTATGAACCTGAAAGTAGTTTTTGTTTCTAATTACAAAAAGTTTTGCGCTTTTAACCCAAGGTGGGTCCAAATTTAAGGTATCCGACTACTCTAAAATTGTGAATTTTGTCAAAAGTTGACAAATTATTTTTTGATGGTTTGATTTTACAGGCCAACTTAATAGCTTTATAAAAATACCAAGTTTATAATTTTCCATTCACTAGAACAAAAACTATAAGTGGTGTAGAAAAGCAGATGCTATTTTTTTAAAGCAAGATGTCATACTTTTAGACGCGTTTTACTCAAAAAAAAATTTTTTTTTTGTTGAAAATGTTCAAACGGGGACAGCTATTGCTAAAAAAAGTTTTGAAAATAATTAACTAGAATTTTTTGTGAGTGTTCTGTATATTAGTAGAAGTGTTTTAACCTTCAGTGTTTTCAATCACTGTTTTATTACAAATTTTACAGTCTCTTATGTTAATGTAATCACTGTTTTTTTTTAAACAATTTCATATAACTAAGATAAAGTGCTTTAGTTTAAGTAAAAATTAAAATATCACTTATCCTGAAGATCATTTGAAGAATGAATAACATAGCTACACATCAGAAATGAAAATTTGTTCATTTACTCTTTATACAGAATGGGCCGCGTTTATGTCATTTTTTGTAAATTTGTATCCATTTTTTTTCCATTTTCGTAATAATAATTTATTTCTCTCTTCTTAATTTTAGTATATTTTCTTAAAATGTATTAAACAAATCTAAAAAATCACAAAAAAAATCTCCATATTTCCCTTTTTAAAAAAAAGTTGTCGCAAGTAGTCGGATACCTTAAAATGACATAGAAAAATTAGATCTTGAGACAACTCAGTTTTTCGTCATTTTATCACGATTTAAAACACAACTAATTCCATTTCTTATACCCTGTTATGAATTTAGAAGTCTTATTCACCAAAAGTAAACTAAGATGTTTGTTAAGCGATACACCATTTAAAAGGTATAATAAGATCTAAAATAGAATTACAAAGACGCCTTATTACCTAAATTTCCCCCCTAAAGTAATAATAAAAAAAAAACGCAAACGTATAACAATCTCCGCAGCATTACATAAAAAGCGTCAATACAACCATCGAAAAAAAAATATCTTTAAACAGAAGAATCTCTAGCCATGGTATATGACTGGTTGTCCAACTAGATATCCTTTTATCCCATCTCTTTCTATGGTCCAATAAAGGGAGAAATGGATTGGCCCTCCAGAAGTTAGAAAGGGGAGAAAAAAGAAAAGGGGGTTTGTGAGGTACCCCATTGAATTTCGTGTGAGAAATAAGGGGCAGGGAACTGTCGCGAACTCTCCCTCTCGATATCCATTTGGGGCTTTTGGAAGTGTCAAGAGAGTTGAAAAGCTTAAGCTGTGTTGATGCATGTACAGAGGGATGAAAGACAGACGTGGAGCAAAAGAAAAAGAGAGTAGGGATTGTGGAGAAATGTGGTGTGAAAGGTTGGAAATCAGAGGCGGGATGAGGCAGGAAAACCATCTGGCAGGAGTGACTGATTGGTTGATCCGGTAATGCGAATTGATTTCCCAAATATTGACTGCATACGGATAAGAAATAAAAGTTTGTACATTTCTGTACGGTAATGAGATTAACTGGCTCCATAGAAACTTCACGTTAAAGCAGACACATGTTATATACAAAAAAAGGTGTTCATTTTTGAAACTTTACTTTTGTTTTTAATTACAACAAAAAATATTTTTAAAAAATCAATTCCTACCTAGATCAACAAAATAAAATTATTTCAGATACTTTTTATTAAATAATTACAATTAATACAAAAAGTATATACGTATGACAAAGTCACAATATTAAGTAACAAAACACCTTTTAAATTAACATAATAAACTTTTAAACCACAATAAATTTGTAATTATATTTTTAACGAATGGTGAAAAAATAGGTAAGAATTTATTTTAAAACCAGGGGGTGTAAAAGGAATGCAGACGTCTTAGAAGCATTTGATTAGTCATATTAAGTTATATCTTCATCACAAATTTACCAAAAGCTGTTTTATGGTGCTGCCATTTAGAGGAATAATATCGACTGAAATATATCTCTTAAGCTATAATTAATTAATTAAATTAAATTAATTAATTAATATTTGAAAAAAAACTGTATTAACATCAAGTGTCATCCATTTCAAGTTTTAAATAAATGTATTTGAACTTGAGTGGACGAATAAAAGGTATTTTATCAATGGCTGAAAATTTAAACAAGCTATGTATTTCCATAAATATAGGGAGAGTGTGAATTAGTAGTAGGAATTGCAAAATAAATAAATCATAAAAAAATATTTTGTTATCCATATCAGATAATTCCTGTTTTTTATTTTTATTTTTAGAAAAGGCTCATTAATTGTAATCAGTTACTTAGTACGTATAAAAAGACATATTTGCCATTTTTAATTGGCCGAGGAAGCTTAGAAGCTAGAGTCACGAATTCCTGGCTGGAGTGTCGTGGGTTAGAGTCCTGGCAGCACTGAAGACTCGCCGAGTAGAGAGAATCAATGCATGTTAAATCTATCAAAGTCAGGTCTCATTGGCATGCTGTGGTAGTTAGGAGAGAGGGGTGCCCGTTCAGATATCTTCCTCGTCACCTGAGGGGTGTGTCAGCTCAGGGGTCATCGTCATCACGTGACCAAGATACAAAATTACAAGTTCCGTCACAAAATAGCACTCACGTTGTAATAACCCTCCCTGTCTACCTTGTGACCCAGCGAAAGGTGTGGGAGGAAGTGAAGGATGAATCGACATGATAATTTCAAATTATTTATTCAACGTTTAAATTAACTCAAAACAATTCAACGAATGACAATCAATAGGATGTTTCCGATCAGTCAACAGAGGGAGGAGACGAGAGTCGTGTTTTTGGAGAATACATCTAATAAATTAACCACTTTATAATAATCTAAATTCTACCTCAATATGGCTTTACACGGTAGATATATAACTAAGTGCCACTTAAACCTCCTTAATACTTTAAATATCAAACATAATATGAAGGTGATTAATAACTGAACTGTAGGCAGTCTTCTTATCAATTAAGGCTTAATCCTTCAATTTCTTTATCAATACCACCTTCCTGTCTTTAAACTCTCACACGGATTTTCTAACCTTTCACGGTATTCTTCTCCTTGTATATCATTTGTCACCTTTAGTTAACTAACTTTCTAATCATCTAACTTTCTAACTCACTAACTAACCTTTTTAACTCACGAACCTGAACTATATATAATAAAATTAATTTGCATATCACGTGTCTTCTTAGGAGAAGGTTGAAATTTTTAATAGCCCGAAAGATTTCGCAAGAGGGTTAGTGAAAGGACGCGTATAGATCCGTCACCACGTTGCTTTTTGTGTGACGTTAACACTCACTAGCCATTTGAGATGTCTTGGTGATCATTTTAAAAATATTTGCGACACAGTATGATTGATTTAGTTATTAAAAAACCGCAACATGATTACTTGCGGTTAAAATGTAGTTTTTTAATTAAGCCCACATATGATGCTAAATAAATATCAAATTTTCCAAAGCGTTTCATTAAGGGATCAATTTTCAAAAAAAAAAGTTTGTAACAATGGTAGAACTGGGGGTTCCACTTCAACCAAATTGGCACTTTGAGATAATGCAACTCCCCTTCATAAATGAACGTCACTATTTAATACCATGTAAATAGTCATTAAGATAGAGAATAGTTGTTATGTGGACAATACAACCACGCTAGTGAGTTCCTGAATTATAGTAACTGATAGAAGATATTAGAGCATAGGTTCTCAACGGGGGCGTTAACACCCCCTTGTGGGCGTTTGAGGCTTTCATGGGGGGCAGTAAAAGACTCAGAGAAAATTAAGGGGTGTTGAAATGGCACGGAGGGGCTTGGGAAGATTAACCAAATATAGTCTAAGAAAGACTGAAAAAACACGCTGATTATGTACTAACAAAAATAAACTTTAATATTGCTTACCTTATGTTGATTATATGTATTTAAATCATTTCTAGTGTTGTGTTTATCTGTGAGCAGGAGGATAAATGTTTCGTCCACTGCATTTAATTATGTATATTACCCAATAAACATAATTAAATATATTAACCAAGAATCAACGTGCGATTCTTTAAAGTCTGAATTTGTCAATTTATATTTCTTTTGAAAGCAATAGTTTATTATGAATTACTTCGTATCATCAAAACCCCGGCCTGTCTTTATAACAAGTAAGCTAAAACTTTTATTCCACTCATAAGTGAAGACATTCAGTAGCTTTTCAAGCCCAACAATATTCTATGACTAAAATATATAATACTAGCCGTTAACCGCCCGCTTCGCTGGGTATTTCATGATGTTTTACAAATTTTTACTGATTATTTAACTGTAACTTTAACTGTCGCCTGTAGACAAAAAAAAAGGGGGGGGGGCAGAACTCATCTAACTTGTATTTTTTAAAAATCTCTAAAATTGAAGTATAGAATGATGTTTGTTCTTTCGTAACCCAAAAACCAAGTGGATTTCCGCAAAACCGGATGGTGGATCTCTACTCTGTAAATTGAACATGCAAGCCAAATTTCAAGTCTAAATCTAAGAGAAAAAAACAAAAGTTTTACTATCAATATCCCCGTAATCCCGTTGAGAGCCGTTTTCCAAAATAACCGCTCTTAACAGATTTCAATTCAACAAAAGAAAAATGCAAATCAAATTTCATTGTTATAGTCCTTGTAGCTCGAAAAAAGGAATTTTTTTTGTCAATACGTCCCAGTAACCCCTGCACCCCCCAGAACATGATTTGCTTAAAATGCATTCTTAGTGGATCCCTATTCAACAAAAGAAACATGCTTAACAAATTTCAAGTATATGGGTCTAACAATTAAAAACAGGAATTTTTTTCTGTAACTCCTCTTGACCCCTCGCAACCCTCCTTGGGGGGTCAATTTTCGTTTTACTCTTTGTTAGAGGTACTCTATTTCATGAAAGGAACATGCCTACCAATTTTCAAGCGGGATGATCAAATAGTTTAAAAATGGAAATATTTATCGATTACGCCTCTTAATCTCCCGAAATTAAACTTAGTAGTTGATATTCGCGAAACTCATTTTGTAGCGGTTCTCTACTTTACGAAAGGAATCTTCTTATCAAATTTCAAGACTGTACGTCTAATAATTTAAAAATGGGGATAATTATCTATAACACCACTTGAGTTCCCGCAAAGCCACTTCAGGGTCTGCTTTCACAAAACTCATTTTGTAGGGGAATTGCACTCTATGAAAGGAATCTGCTTAGCAAAATTTAAAGACTGTGCGTCCAATAAATTAAAAATGCAAAAAAACTTATCAATAACGCCCCTTGAACCCCCGCAACGCCACCTTGGGGTCGATTTTCACAAAACACATTTTGTAGTGTATCTCTATCCTATGAGAGGAACCTGCTTACCAAATTTCAAGACTGTGAATCTAATAGTTTAAAAATAGAAATAATTATTTATATCTGCCCTTAACCCCCCGCAACACCCCTTGGGGGTCAATTTTCCCTAAACCCGTTTTGTAGCGGATATTTACTCCTTGAAAGAAACTTACCTACTAATTTTCAAGCAGGTAGGTGAGGTAGTTTGAAAACGGGAATATTTATCTATTACGCCCCTTAATCCCCCGCAACGCCATTTAGAAGTCTGTTTTCACAAAACCTTCTTATAGCTGATCTCTACTCTATGAAAGAAATCTATTTATCAAATATAAAGAATGTGCGTCTAATAGTTTAAAAATGGAAATAATTATCTATAACGCCCCTTAAGTCCCGCAACGCCACTTGGGGGCATTTTTCACGAAACCCATTTTGTAGCGTATCTCTACCCTATGAGAGGAATCTGCTTACTAAGTTTCAAGACTGTACTTAAAGACTTAAAAATCGGAATTTATAACGCCCCTTAAACCCCCAGCCCCCGCAACACCCCTTGGGGGTCAATTTTCCCTAAGCCTATTTTGTAGCGGATATTTACTCCATGAAAGAAACTTACCTACCAATTTTCAAGCAGGTAGGTGAAGTAGTTTAAAAATGGATATATTTATCTATTACGCCCCTTAATCCCCCGCAACGCCACTTAGAAGTCTGTTTTCACAAAACCCGTTTTGTAACTGATCATTATTCAACATAAGGTATCCATTTATCAAATTTAAAGACAGTGCCTCAAATAGTTTAAAAATGGAAATAATTATCTATAACGCCCTCTAAGCCCCTGCAACACCACTTGGGGGTCGATTTTCACCAAACTCATTTTGTAGCGGATTTTTACTGTATGAAAGGAATCTGCTTACCCAATTTCAAAATTGTACATTGAGTAGTTTAAACATGGAAACAATTATTTATAACGCCCCTTAACCCCCCGTAACGCCACTTCCGTTTCGAATTACGGAAAATCCATTCTTATCTGATGTCTACTCTATAAAAGGAACATGTCTACTAAATTTCAAATCTGTACGTTGAATAGTTCCGGAGATATCGTGATTAGTCAGTCAGTCGCTTTTCTCCTTTATACTCGTATATATAGATTTCCCATCTATATATATAAAGGAGAAAAGCGACTCACTCACTGACTGACTGACTGACTGACTGACTGACTGACTGACTGACTGACTGACTGACTGACTGACTGACTGACTGACTGACTGACTGACTGACTGACTGACTGACTGACTAATCACGATATCTCTGGAACTATTCAACCTACATACTTGAAATTTGGTAGACATGTTCCTTTCATAGTGTAGACATCAGCTAAGAACGGATTTTCCGAAATACGAAACGCAAGGGGCGTTACGGGGGTTAAGGGGCGTTATAAATAATTGTTTCCATGTTTAAACTACTCAATGTACAGTTTTGAAATTGGGTTAGCAGATTCCTTTCATACAGTAGAGATCCGCTACAAAATGAGTTTCGTGAAAATCGTCCCCCAAGTGGCGTTGCAGGGGCTTAGGGGGGCGTTATAGATAATTATTTTCATTTTAAAAATATTTGACGCACTGTCTTTAAATTTGATAAATAGATTCTTTTCGTAGAATAATGATCAGTTACAAAACGGGTTTTGTGAAAACAGACTTCTAAGTGGCGTTGCGGGGGGTTAAGGGGCGTAATAGATAAATATATCCGTTTTTAAACTACTTCACCTACCTGCTTGAAAATTGGTAGGTAAGTTTCTTTCATGGAGTAAATATCCGCTACAAAATGGGTTTTTAAAAAATTGACCCCAAGGGGTGTTGCGGGGGTGGGGGGTTTAAAGGGCGTTATAAATTCCGATTTTTTAACTATTAGACGTACAGTCTTGAAACTTAGTAAGCAGATTCCTCTCATAGGGTAGAGATACGCTACAAAATGGGTTTCATGAAAAGTGCCCCCAAGTGGCGTTGCGGGACTTACGGGGCGTTATAAATAATTGTTTATGTTTAAACTACTCAATGTACAGTTTTGAAATTGGGTTAGCAGATTCCTTTCATACAGTAGAGATCCGCTACAAAATGAGTTTGGTGAAAATTGTCAACCAAGTGGCGTTGCAGGGGCTTAGGGGGCGTTATAGATAAATATTTTCATTTTTAAACTATTTGACGCACTGTCTTTAAATTTGATATAAATAGATTCCTTTCGTAGAATAATGATCAGTTACAAAACGGGTTTGTGAAAACAGACTTCTAAGTGGCGTTGCGGGGGGTTAAGGGGCGTAATAGATAAATATATCCGTTTTTAAACTACTTCACCTACCTGCTTGAAAATTGGTAGGTAAGTTTCTTTCATGGAGTAAATATCCGCTACAAAATGGGTTTTTAAAAAATTGACCCAAGGGGTGTTGCGGGGTGGGGGGTTTAAGGGGCGTTATAAATTCCGATTTTTTAACTATTAGACGTACAGTCTTGAAACTTAGTAAGCAGATTCCTCTCATAGGGTAGAGATACGCTACAAGATGGGTTTCGTGAAAATTGCCCCCAAGTGGCGTTCCGGGACTTAAGGGGCGTTATAGATAATTATTTCCATTTTTAAACTATTAGACGCACAGTCTTTATATTTGAAAAAAAGATTTCTTTCATAGAGTAGAGATCAGCTATAAGAAGGTTTTGGGAAAACAGACCTCTAAGTGGCGTTGCGGGGGATTAAGTGGCGTAATAGATAAATTTTTTCGTTTTTAAGCAAATTGACCTACCTGTTTGAAAATTGGTAGGAATGTTTCTTTCATGGAGTACATATCCGTTACAAAACGGGTTTGGGGAAAATTGACCCCAATGGGGTGTTGCGGAGGGTTAAGGGCAGATATAAGTAATTATTTCTATTTTTAAACTATTAGACGCAGAGTCTTGAAATTTGGTGAGCAGATTCCTCTCATAGGATAGAGATACACTAGAAAATGTGTTTTCTGAAAATAGACCCCTAGGTGGCGTTGCGGGGGTTCAAGGGGCGATATTGATAATTTTTTTTTGCATTTTTAATTTATTGGACGCACAAATTTTGCTAAGCAGATTCATTTCATAGAGTGCAATTCCCCTACAAAATGGGTTTTGTGAAAACAGACACCGAAGTGGCGTTGCGGGGGCTCAAGTGGCGTTATAGATAATTATCCCCATTTTTAAACTATTAGACGTACAGTCTTGAAGTTTGATAAGCAGATTCCTTTCGTAGAGAACCGCTACAAAATGGGTTTTGCGAATATCAACTACCAAGTTTAATTTTGGGAGATTAAGAAGCGTAATCGATAAATATTTCCATTTTTAAACTATTTGATCATCCTGCTTGAAAATTGGTAAGCATGTTCCTTTCATGGAATATAATTCCTCTAACAAAGAGTAAAACGAAAATTGACCCCTAAGGATGGTTGCGAGGGGTCAAGAGGAGATACAGAAAAATATTCCTGTTTTTAATTGTTAGACCCATATACTTGAAATTTTTTAAGCATGTTTCTTTTGTTGAATAGGGAAGCACTAAGAATGTATTTTAAGTAAATAAAGTTCTGCGGAGTGAGTGAGTGCTTTTGGGGTTTATTGGCGCTAGAGCCGATTTCGGCTATACTGCGCCAAACATTTGTTTTAATATCTGTGGTCTAGACGGGAAGAGAGAAAGAAAGAATGAATTGAATGACAAGAAAGAGGGTCGAAAAGAGAGAAGGATCACTAGGGTACCCCGGGTTCGTGAAGCCCGTGTTTACCAAAGACAGTAAACCCCGTGGGAAAAGATCACTAGGGCACCTCGGGATTGTGACACCCGTACTCACCTAAAGAAGGTGAGCCCCCTGAGGGGAAAGTTCTGCGGAGGGGTGCAGGGGTTACTGGGACGTATTGACACAAAAAAAATCCTTTTTTCGAGCTACAAGGACTATAATAATGAAATTTGGTTTGCATTTTTCTTTTGTTGAATTGAAATCCGCTAAGAGAGGTTATTTTGGAAAACGGCTCTCAACACACACGGGGTTACGGGGATATTGATAGTAAAACTTGTTTCTTTCTGTTTGATTTAGACTTGAAATTTGGCTTGCATGTTCAATTTACGGAGTAGAGATCCACCGCGAAAATTGGTTTTGCGGGAATCCACTTGGTTTTTGGGTTACGAAAGAGCAAACATCATTCTATACTTCAATTTTAGAGATTTTTAGAAAATACAAATTAGATGAGTTCTGCCCTTTTTATTTATCAAGAGGTGACAGTTACAGGTCTAAATATATTTTTCAATACATTCGATTTCTTAATGCTAGGACTTAGATATCAATAATTTATACATAAGCAGTAAAAATTTATAAAACATCATGAAATACCCAGCGAAGCGGGCGGGTATATAACAGCTAGTTTAAATATATTTGTGGCAATAGCTATTTTAGATTCGCAAGTAAAAAATATTGTGGCTTCAGGAAGAAGAAAAAAATTAAAAAAATATATTCTAGTAGTAGTAGAATACTTTTTTAAATTTAATTCTTGTTTTCACCATGTATTATGTACACTCTTATATCTCTAGAGTAGGAGGGGGCGGTATTGAAATATTCAATTGAAAGGGGGGGGGTATGGAAATATTCACAAGAAAAAAAGGCCCCAGTTCAAAAAAGGTTGGGAACCTATGTATTAGAGGATTCCTCTTGGCTTTCAGAGGCTGCCATTATTTCATACTGGTTAAATTATCTTGTGAATACATTGTGCAATCAGGTGTTATGCGAGATCTCTACCTCAACTAACAAAATGAGGAGTTATCGCGACATGTTGCTCTTATATAATGAAGAATGATTGCAGTTATAGCAGCGCCACCAAACATTAATATAAAAGGAGGTGTGAGATGCTCACCGCATACGATGTGCAATAATGAAACCCGTTCGAGGTAAAGGAAATGGATCAAAAGTAAAATCGAGCAATTCTTGGATGCATCCATATCGGAAAAATGCGCAGTAGTATGGTTTCTGATTGCAGAAAGTGAGCTGGATGTGGGGATGTATCAGCAAACGGGGGCAGTCTATGACGAACACTGCTTAGTTCGAATAATTGGTGCTAAAGTTTACGTGAAGGGTGGCAAACAGTATCAGATTTCCATGACAATGCCGGTCAAAACGTCTCCCTTGAAACGCAGACTGCCTAAAAAATTCTGTTGAAAAGTGTTAGAACACCTGCCGTACAGTCCAGAATAGTCTCCTTGAAATCTTTCACACTTCTTCTCACGAAAGAAGATTCCAACATTACGTTTTTATTCGCTTGACTAGGTGAAGGAAGCTATGCAGGTTCAAAATCGAGAATCATCCACGATCTTTCTACAGTCGAGGCATAGGCCAACTGTTGAAACGATGGGACCTGTGTTATAACTCCCATGGCAATTTATTTTGATTTCCAGTAAATATATTCCTTTTATTGAAGTTGTCCACTTTTCATTTGGGCAACCCATGAACTTAATAAAGTTTGACTTCTAGTTTATGGCAAACAAATTCCTTTTCAGAAACCCGTCACAATTCGACATTATCATATCATTTGCATTTAGTTCAACGTCATCAACGGGTGAAGTGTAACGTAAATAAACGTACACTAAACTATTTACACATGTATCCACAATCTATGTGCAAAAGATGATTCTACTAATATAAATTCATAAATAGATGAAGGAATTTGTTAGCTAAATTTTCTACCGAAACCAGTTGTATGAGTGCCAATTTAAACGAAGGATTACATTACATGTGAAATTAAGAAATTACTAGCTAGAAATATCGGAAATCTTTTTGGCTTTTGGGGGCATATGAAAAATGTGATTTAAATTAAAATATTTTAATTTAACTTTTATAAAAGAGAAGTAAACTTTTTTTTACATGTTTGTGCTCATAACAGAACATTCAAAATCGCTATTCCGAAATAAAAATCAGTGCTTGTTGTATTGCATAAGCTAAATTTTATGGTTCCTCATGACTGCTCTTCGAGCTTTTTTAATACATAAAAAATATTCTTAGAGATAGAAAGTAGAATACGTTTTATATAGACATATATTGCATTAAAAATAAATTGAATATTTACTTCTAAAGATAAGTTCTGTGATTAAAAGCTTTTTTATGCTTAATTTTTCCCAACACGCTAAATTAAATGTTTAAGAATTCTGAAACTTAAAACTTACTAATAGTTTTAATAAGGAAATAATTTCAATATGAGAAAATAATTTTAATATAATCGTGGGAATACCTTTTCAAATACAAGTACTGAAGAAAAACTAATTTTTGAAGGGAGTTGTCGATTCAAAAGCAGATATCTATATAGAAACATCTTTCAAAATTTCATGATTTAGCTTTCAATAAAAATAAAAATACCGGATATAATATTTTTTAAGACTTTCACTGATTTTAAACACTTTTCTGAAATGTGTGATATAGAATGCGCTAGTTTAAAGTTTTTTCTTGTAATAGGGAATGCTTGCGTACACGTGTGTTCACTAAAAGAAACAAAAATACACAAGCCCGTTAACCCGGTCGATATGTTTAATAATTTTGAAACACTGCCAGATAACGGAGAGAGATATCTGAATTGACTCTGAGATATCTAAAATCTGTACAACCATGTGACATCTGTATCTGAAGTTTGATTTTTTACAAATTTAACAGCATCAGCCTTTCTAGAAGATGGGTGTAGTGGAATTAAGATTCCAACATAAGATTGGACAAGTAACGCAGCCGGTCAGGAGCTCGATAATATGACTACTTCGTAACTAGGGCGTGTATATCTTTTGTATCTCATTAAATTTATGTCTGTTGCCACATGACAATAAACAAATACCGTTCCACTTACGTTACTTAAATTCATAAATATAACGTGGCCATTGGTAATGATAAACTAAAAGGGCGTGTCGAGTGACAAGGATAAATATCATAATTTGGCGAGTGTGAATAAGATTTTAATTCTGATTATTTTAGATCATTAAACTTCTATTTGATGACATTGACGAGGAGTCCTTTGAAATGGTATATCCGATTTATTGCACATGAAGAGGCTCACAAACATAAATGGACAGCACCACAAAGAAAACACACTACACGGAAATACACACACGCCAGCTGCAGCAAATTACATTATGAAAGACAAAGGAAAAAAAACGGAATATCCAGAAATCTCGGTGTCACACGTTATCTGGATTGGTGTAAATATATAGCTCAAAAGATTCCCGTTAGGCGGGTAGCTAGTTATAATTTAAACGCGGGTCCTGAGGAACGGACTATCCATTGTTAAAAGGTTATTAAAGATTAAATTAAATGGAATTACACAAACATATAATATGTAACGGTAACTGGTGGTCATGTATTTTTTGTATTGTTGATAAACGGTTTCAGGAAACATCTTCAGAATTTAATATTCATCTTTTTTATTTATGATCACACGCACATATACGCATTGATGTATAGCAGCATTTGGACTCCATAATTAATAGGGACAAACACACATAGACACAAACGACAAAGCAAAAAGCAGGCAGCGACGCTTACATGTTAAAGACAAACAGACAAAGAGACAAAAAGAGCGAGGAACTAAGAACTCTCGCTTTTTATACTAGGCGGTGAAGATAGTGCGACTTTTTCTAACAGTAGCTATGATTGGTCAGAATCTAGCGCCCGTTAGTTTCTGACGCTATCTTACAATTCGATTACAATTAAAATCTCGACCCTACGAGCAGGACAGTTAAAATAATTAAACGCGAGTTCTGAAGGAATGGACCAAATAATTAAAGTTACTAAAATGATATTAGAGGGAATTATTCCATGAAATAACTAGATATTTTACGAGGTAACTAGACAAGTCAGTTATTCCATTAAATAACTAGTTATTCTGTGAAATAACTAATGACAGACCGTTGAAGAGTAAATAATAAAAAAATTGAAAGTTATTTTATAAATTAATTTATCACAAATAGCTAAAACCTTTCGAAAAATACATTTTATACCTGTTGTGGATTATTAATTGATAAATAATAAGGAAAAAAACAGATGATATAATTTATTATTGCTCATAATGCTAACATTAGTTAAATAGAAAAAAAAGAAAAATAATATGTTTTGCGTCTATTATTGGTACAGTTAACTTTTTTACTTCTTGGACTTCAAGCATATCATAATGTTTAAGTAACCAATAGTCACGTGGTACTTTTATCCGTACTGTTTTGGTACTTTTTATTTCTGCTATCAAAGTTAATAATTTTTCACGAGTAAGCGCAGCACTGTTTTCCTTTGTCACACGCTTATTTAATAAAGATTCAAATTTCTCTTGAATTAAATCTTTCTTATTTACAGGTTCGTTCCTATATTCCTGAAAAAAATCATTGTTTGAAAACAGGTTGCAAAAATATTTGTTAACAACTCAAAATGTAAAACACTAAAATACATACACCTTCTAATTTCTACGTTTAAAAGCAATGAAATGTATACACACCCACACACGTCATTGTAAAGCAGCTAGAATCGGTTCAAAGAACTTTCGGGTGCTGTATTTTACACTTTAATCATCAAGTAATCGTGAGCATTACGTCGATCGCGATTGACCGGTGCACCGCTAAGGCATTTTGGGGAGACCGTCAAGAAATTTTATTAGTTAGTAATTATATACGGATAATTCAAGATTGGTTGACAGTACGCAAACTAAGCCTTCTACTGACTATAACAACAAATACTAACTTTTAATAAAATTTTTTTATTTTTTTAATGTCTTTTGAATTGCTTCATAATAAATGTATCATTTGATATAATTATATTTGGGGCAATTATTATTGTTTATATCTTGCGTTTTGCTTTATAAACGCGGTTTTAAAAGTGTTGTTCTTTTATTTTAGTTCTGTAGGTAAGTACACATATTCTGTATTTAATATTAAGTAATAATAATAACCTTTTCCTCACCTCACCTCACATACGACATTGAGCAATAGAGTACACAAGAATTTTTAAAGGGAAGAGGATCGAGGGTTGAAGGTCTACCATTCTCGTATCATATACCCCAATACGCAGCCAAACATATTTTTTTGATTTTGACGATTGTCGGGAACAAAAAATAGTCAAAATAATTTACTAATAATTAAAAAAATAAATTACTGAATAAATAATGAACATTGATAAATAAAAAATGATTAATATAAAATGCTGAATTTCATATTTTACACATTATATACATAGGACTATAATGAATCGGAAAAAAATGAAGGAGACCGGACCCATGAACCCCTCCCCCGCCCTTGTATGCGTCACTGACACTGGGTGGACCGCAACTTCTTGAAAAAAATTAGAAGTAACCCGCATCCTGGAAAAGTCTGCACACCCCTGTTCTATAGAATACCTAGTTAAATCGTAGAGTTCAATAATTTTATATAATTTAATTGACTTTTTCATGTTTAATTGACTTGTTAATTATTTTTTTTTCAATGGGGCTGCGCATTGGTATTTTAAACCTTTGCAGACCTAGTACATTCCCCAGGAGCTGGTACCACTTTTTAGCGCTACACCATATAGGCGATACCAATTACAGCAAGCAATTTTGACGCCCAGTTTCCTCCACAGAGGGAGGCACCTGAGCTCTTGGCGATGCGAACTTTGCACTAGGATTTAATTTTGCCGAGAGCATCCAAGCCAAACAGACACTCTAAGATCTTTCACATGCAGTCGATTTTCTGGATCAAGAAAATCCACCGACCTGGGCCGGGATCGAACCCGCAACCTTGGGTGTAGAAGGCCAGCGACAAACCAACCACGCCACCCAGCCGGCTGTGTTGTTAATTGTTATTTCATGAAATACCTTGTTATTCTATGAAGTAACAGATTTCACACATACTTTAACACACACACACATACATAGGAATGTATATGACAGCTCGAGAAATCATAATAGTTTTCCCCGCTAGATACATTTTTTTGGTTTGTCATGGTTCCATGTTCTTGGTTCTTCCGGTCTGATCTTAGGATGCTTGGGATTTATTAGTCTTCTTTTGAATTATTTACTGCTATATATATATATATATGCATGCCTAAATAATAATGTATGTATCTATATGTGCACATGTTTTTTTATGCATATATATACACACACACATACATACATGCATATGTTCTCATCTACTTCCCATATTTTGTGTTTCAAAACCATTTCGGAATTTGGAAGAGTTGAATCTCAAGAAAGCTACTGAAATCTGCTGAAATCATAAATATTCTTTTGAAAAACATTTTTGACATTTTAGTCACTTTTCAAGATTTTCATATAGCCTAGTCTATTTTGACAAATAAATAAGCATTTTATGCTTCCAACAGAAATGTTCCAAACAATACACTTCAAACATAACGAGCTCCACATTTTCAAACCAATTCTTAAAGCCCACTCTATCGAGTCCGCAACGGAATAAATCTTTTACGGCTGTAATCTCTCCTAACAAAAATGAAAAAAAAAAAATCCAGTTCTTCTCAGAATGTGCCATAAACGACACCTCAGAAATCCGGTCTCTACAGACCCGAACCGATTCAACGATAAGAACAAAAGAGGGCTCTCCTGTTTTCCCCCAAAGGGAGGTTTTCATTGGCGATCTTTTGCAGCGAAGGGAGCAAATGGAAAAGACCTGCACAGCGATGCGAGATCGGATTTTATTGTGAAGCGAGAAGTGAGAGGAGGATTATACGAGAGAGGGAAGAATATTGGATTTTGCCCTATCGACACTGATGCAGCAGTTGAAAGATTCTGGTTCGGAGCGCAGTGGAAGGGATTTGGCCTGTGTAAAATGAGTTCCCATTCGATTTTTATTTCTGGATTTTATCAGGGGTGGAAGTTTATTTAGGACACGAAGTGGACATTCGTGTCAGATATTGGGATTTTTTGAGTCAGCAAAAATATCGTAGTGCGGGTTATATTGTTTTGGTAAGAAGAGTTGGATTGGGAAATGCTAATAGACGAGCCCTCTTTTTTTACAATTTTAACCCTTTAACTGTCAAGTTATTTTGATGATTTTGGTACGTAAAAGTTTGCCATTATGCAAAAAACTAAGAAATGGAGCCTTAATAAACTTCTCCCGATACGTATTCGGGTATAAAACAATAAGATGCAGTAAAAAAAAAAAAACTACACCGTATAATAATATGGTGTGATGTTTTGAAACCCTAATGTCGTGCCCGAGATAATCTCGGGCAAAATAATTAATAGGTAAATGAGTGCTTGATATTTCTATACATAATTTTTTTACCACTATTATTTGTTTTATATAGGGTGAGTTTCTAAATTCTTCTTCTTCGATGGCCCGACAGCCCTGGGTGGGTCCTGGACTTCTCCAGAAGTTTTCTCCAGGCATCTCTACTTCTGGCAACTGCTTTCCAATTTCAGACCTTTAAAATATTTAGGTCTTTTTTGACGCAATCAATACATCTTAACGGGGGTCTATATATACCCCAAAGGTCTATTTCACATGGGCTTTGAGAGAAAGATTTTCTTGCAGAAATGATTTTCACTCATTCTAGCCAGATGACCAGCCCATTTAAGTTTCTGTAATTTGACAAATTTTACAATATAAGGTTGTTTGTAATTTTTGTAGAGTTCTAAGTTAGATAGATCTTCTTCATCATGATCCATTCACGTGAATCACACCAATAATGCAGCATAAGAACTTTTTCTCGAAAATTCCCAAAGCTTCTCTCTTCATCACGTAAAGTCAATGGCAGAATGTCTGATGCGTAAGTCAGGACAAATCTTGTAAGAGTTTTGTAAAGAAGAAATTTAGTTCTTATTTTGAGAAAACTGAATTTTAAATCTCTTCAAGGCATAAAAACATCTATTTGCAACAATGATTCTTTTATAAATTTCTGGGACCAGCTTTCATTTGTATTATTTATCTCAGTTCCCAAATAAGTAACACTGTTAACTTTTTCAAATTTATAATTGCTAATTTCTATGTGACTAAGTTGTAAATTGGATTTTAAACAAGGTAAATATTTGGTTTTACTCCCATTTAGAGTTTCTAAATTGTGGTACTCAAATTTATGTATGTTGGACTAAGCATTAAAAAATGGTATATTTCAGTTTAGATAAATAAACTTTTCTACGTTTTAATTTACACCTTAGTTTTTAGAACTAATAGATATATATTATTCTAATCGTATATTCTACAAAATTTCCTTTTGTCTTACTTAAATCATTTATTATTTAAATTATTTACTAAAAATACGATTTTAATAAGCATACGTTGGGTTTTTTTTGCGCCATAGAGCACAATAATGATAGGAAATTCCTGTAAGAAAATTAACTTTAGAAGCTACATAAAGGTTGCTGGCGATGTATTTCGCAATTTTGTAACACGGACAATTGATAAAGAAGACATTTAAGATAGTGGTCTTACAGTTCAACATAAATAACAACTGCCATGAAACACACGATCGTGAGGATTTGACAACTGCGTCCGTATGCAGTAAATAGTTCTTTAAATTATTTATTTAATAAATGGACACAATTTTAACCCAAACAATTCCTTTAAACTCTAAAACTGTCTTCATGAATTCAAAAACTGCATTTGAATCACAAAAATATTCATATGAAATGAAATAAATCTTTTGCAGCATAAAACAATGCTGTTGATTATTTACAAGTTTAAGCGCAATTTTTAAAGCCTCTCGCGTTTATTTTTTAAAAAAAAAAATATTCCGTTTTCCAAATAATTTTAGAAAGATTTTTATTATAAAAATATTTTCATTTTTTGACATTGCAAGAGTAATAAAACTGCTTAAGATAAGATTCACATTAAAAAAGCTCAATATTTTCAGCATTCGAAAGACATGAACAAAAGTCTTGTATAACTGTCACGTATACATTTTGTTTCAAATTCTTTAGTGAAGAAGTAGATGTAATATCCAGCACTGTATGATTGCTGAAGTATTTTAGTGAATTCTTTTTCAGTAGTTAAAATATAAATTAAAGAATTTAATTGTGAATAATTAACATAACTTAAGATAAGATGAGTTCAATAGCAAAAACATTTTTTAGACATCGACTAAAAAAGTCTTAGATAAGCATGTTCCTCAAAATAAATGCTGTTCAATGGTGTATTAATGTCACAGAAGGTAAAATAGAAGAAATGCAAAGCGTAATTAGCTATGATATGAAAATAATTAAGCTTCAAAATAAGCCGCGAAGAAAGCCAATTAAGGAGAAAAAAAAGATTCGAATTTATTGAACAAATATGGCATCCTCACAAAGGGCTAAATTCTTATGACATCAAAATAATGATAACCGCGATCATGTTTTTTCAGCCAATCAGACGTTACACGATAAATGCAATGAAGTGTTTCCAGCCAATCAGTTCATAAGCTTCGCTATTGCTAACTTTTGCTTTTTGCAGAAACTTTTACGCATGTTTTAACATTAACACACAGAGGTAAGCAAAATGCACATCATTTGACATTACATATATACTTTAATATCTTTTTTTAAAATTTTGACACTTTTTGAAGAATTTTATTATTTAACATCTCTACCTAATTACCAAATTTGAAATTAAATCTTAATTTTAAAAAAAGAATAATAAGTACAAGTCTAATGTTAGTTTTGAATCCATTAGAGCCCACGTAATTGCATTTATCATGTGACCGTCATGAGTTTTGTCCTTTCTCTCTTATAATTTCGAATAACAAGACCTTGTCATTAGTAATTTCTTAGATTCCTAATTATGTAAGTTCAAAAAATTTTTTTTGTGAATTTTACTTTAGTGGAATTTTTTTTAGAAATAGCTTTCATTTATAACACCGGTTTTTAATTGGCCAATCGTCTTCCTTTAGGAAGGACAGTCCTTCTTTCACAGATTCTGCAATTCCTCAAAAAGTGTCCTCCAACTCTCGTCCTCTTTTTCAATATTTTAAAACTAATCTATTAATCTCTACTTAGAGATGCCAAGCCAATCTGTTACATGTCTGTTGGAAGAAATTAGAACACTGGATGTAATATTTAAAATCTGATAAATTGGAACAATGGGAAAATCAAGATGTTGAAATTGATAAAAGATTTAACCATTTTAAAAATGAACACAGTCTATATGAAAATGTAGTTATTCTTGTTAAATTTACGTTGTGTTGCCCAGGAACTATACAGCAGTTAAAAGAGTTTTTTTCCAATTGATAATGATTTTTGGACAAGTGATAAATCAAGATTGAATGTTAATACTTTAGCTGCAGCAATAAGAAGGGTACTTCTTGTTTCGAAATTTCTGATACATTAGAAAGTAATATATATATAGAAAAAAAATATCATTCAATGGAAAAATATCTTTTTAAGTAAATAATTAAAAGGTTTCTAAGAGTGATTAGTTTATTTTTGTTTAAGTTAATCAAAAATATTTCATAAATTTACGTCGTAATTTTTTAAAAATTTTTGGTCCTTCTTTTCATGGTAAAAAAACTGGTCACCTTAATATAAACAAAATTATCTAAACGCATAACACGCGCATAAAATTTCTGTTTTACATATTTACATTTCATAGTCTTGATTTGAAAATAAATTATGTTTGCTACGTAATAGATTTTCTTGATTTTTTATGTTTAAACTAAAAGAATTCCTTCATTAATTAGTATGAGTGCATAATCAGATATGCGTAATTCATTTCCAGTTATTATTATTTATTCTTTGGGATAACTCATGACGCAGAGCAAATAAAATAAAGTTTCTAAGGTTCTGCGTCAGAATAAAAAATATATTTGCCTTTTCAATAGAAATAGATTTCCTTTCCTTCTGTATGTCTATTTCTGACTGTTTTTCTTCCCTTAAAATGAATTTTACACACAAACATTATATTTTTCTTTCAAACTCTCTATTCCATGCAATGGCCATTCTATTTCGGTTCGAAAGAGTTCCAAAACCAAACAAATAAATAGAATCCTGTCACTCGAGATGACACACAAACCGGGAGCCATCTGTGTTTTCGCTCGCCAAGTGAGGAGGAAAACAAAGTGTTTTAAAACCGTCAGATTAAAAATGGGAAATACACAGAACCAAGAAAAAACAAAACCTCAAACAAGTCACCACATATTGAATTCTTCTTCATTTCCACATCTTTTATTTTCGCGGTTTCCACTCGAGTTGATGGGACCGACAGGATTTGTCTCCATCGATATATACCGTACTGGTGCTTACACAATATTGGAATTTTTTTTCCCCTTCCAGGAACATTCAGCCATGGTCTTGACTAAATGAAGTATTTCTCCTCTTCTCATCAGTATTTTGCAAGGATGGGTTGGCAACGATGGTGAATTTGGAAGAGAATATTATTTTCCTGCAATGTTATAGAGAATAGAAGTGATGATGCGTGTTTCCGATATATTGAAATTGTTTGAAAAATTCCAATATTCTCTGGCAAGTGCAGTTTGTGTTTGTCACTGAATTTTGATTGAAACGCAGTAGTATATATTTAAATATCTTTTATTGAAAGAGTTACGAGTTCACGTAAGGATAGTTGACAGATGATTGATGGCGGCAAGCATAAAACTTAGCCATTTTTGTTATTCTTATTTAAACTCAAAACAGACTTAATCAGGTATTATTATTATTGGTAAGGAGCGAGTATATATATTGTAGTAAACGTTTCTGTCTATCTATTTTAGTGATGGGTGATTGTCCTCTAACCACAGCCAATATGTTTTATAGTTTTGATTATTTCAGATTTCTTCTCCATACTTTAGAATCTAAAAATATAAGCGAAACTTATGAAACATTTTTAGTTGAACAGGACGGCCGTCACTTAATTATTAATATTTCATTACCCTACGCTTGCCTCCAACCTTTCCATCGTAAATCGACATGTCATGTATCGTGGTAAGTCTAAAACAGGTCCCGTTGACTTCTCTAGAAAAGGAAACATACATTATTGTCGACTTAGAAATGATGGACCCGAATTTAAAAAGAATCTTACGAGGGCTGTTTTTTAAGTAAGGTCCGTTTTTGTTTTAAAACAATAACGATAATATTTAGTTTCAAAAAACCTTTCTTTTAGGATTGTGCATACTTTTGCCTATTTTTCCACATAGTTGCCGATTTTACTTGTCATACCTTAAAACTACGTTTTGAAAACCCTCTTCAAAGCATTACGAACCATTGATAGAGTAATGCTACAAAATGTGTGGAACGGATTGGATTATAGATAGGACGACATATGCCGTGTAACAAGAGGGTCACACATCAAATATTTGAAACAGAAAAAAAACCTTGGTATATTTATTCCTCTTTACGTTCATATATCACCTATTGTGTTGTAAAGTAAAGCGAAATAAAACTGCCGCTAGGCGGCGTTGTTTGTGACGTCAGTCTGCGAGCTGACGAATATATTCAGAACTGATTGTACTCTCGGCGGTAGCTGAACGTTTAATCTTTATGTATCTCAATATGCCATCCTCAGTAGAATAAACGTATAGTTTCCTTGAAAGATGCCTAGTCTTATTTTGACCAAAACTACTCAGCATCTGGTAGATGCACCCACAATTGAATTCTAGAATCCAGTTCGATTTGCTTTCGAACACAATGTAATATGTGCAGCAGTTTTGATTATATGATTTTTTAAAATCGGGTCAATTATTTGTACTCTCCCTATGCTCCGAGCATTTTCACTCGCCAAACAAGGCTTGATGTGCTCTCTCAGAATTCAGGCTCACCAGTCACGCTTTCTAATTTTAAGCACAATCGTATGGTAAGTCAATATCTGAGTTGGCACACTAATCTACTCAATTATGACAGACAAATGTGAGGAACTTCAGCGCGGATGAATTTAACTGTGTGTGTGTAGCAGTTCCACTACACCAGAGTTCCCAAACTTTTTTGCCTCATAGACCCCTTGCCATGTTTTTCGGTTTGGAGTAGACCCCTGCTTATGTAATATTAAATTTTTGCAAATTTATTAACTTAAATGTGTTTATGACAGCTGGAAAAGAGCTACTTTAAAAAATTTAAATTTCGAACTTTAGTGAAAATTGGAAACTTAAACACGTGTTAATTAATTTAAAATTTAAGTGATGCATAAAATAACTGATTAAAACACAAATGTTCATAATGATAGGCGTGAATCTGGTGTTTCAATAACAGATTTTCAACATTTGTCATCCATCTTGTCAGGTTTAACCCTAAATTTTCTGAGTTAGAAGTGTCCAGCTGACAACTGCACTGAAACTCCTCTCTTGAAAAAGCAATTAAAAACTTTCTCCAATACTCTATAATTCGAGATAAATAACAGGTATGTCTCTTTAAAGCCAAAATTGCTGACACCTGTTTCTAAACATTACTTAAGATCTCAGTTACTTCATATTTCAATCAGTTCTCTTGTAATATGACATTTTTTTTCCATTGGGACCATAGGAATTTATTGCATTCTGTGGTAAATACCAAGTAAATGCATTCTCAAGCCTAGTTTCAAAATCTGAATAAAGGGAATTTAAATGTTGAATCTAGGTTAAAACGTCATTTCCTTGGCATATTGTCTATGACCAATTGAGAAACTAGGAAGACTCACTACGTCCAATATTATACTCCATTAGCTTAATTCTGGCAAGAAATGCTGAAGTGATGGTCCTTGTTTTAATAAAATTTATGGTGTCACATGACTGCAAATTAGCCTGATTAAATTTAGTAAATAAATGTGTAAAATAGGTAAAATCTAATTTCCATTTGGTTAAATTTTCTTAAAAACAAAATCACGATTTTGTTTAATGAGAACAACTGTCGTAGACCCTCATTTACACCTCGTGGACCCCCAAATTATCTTTTTGCTGTCGTGGACCCCTTGCAGGTCACTATAGACCCCTGGGGTCTATATAGACCGCTTTGGGAATCACACTGCACTACATCATTAACAAACGGCCCTACTAAAACATAGCCGGTCACGAACTTGCTGCCTTGATCACTTGGTTATTATGCCCAAATATGAAAGATAAGATTAAAATTAAATATATTCAAGCAAAATTTCAGCTATTTCTATAAATGGGTGGTTTGAAATTTATTGTTACTTACAGAAAGATTTGTAAAACTACAAAATATAAAATACATCAGCAGCTCTTTTAAAAATTATCATAAAATAAGCCATTTTATTTTCTGTACAGGGACGTTTTAAGACATGAGCCAGCTGGGCCCGGGCTTCGGCGACAATGGAGGCCTCATCTCATGCTCGACTCAACCTTAATAAGATCATGATTCGAATAGTTTTTACGGTCAAATGTTCCTTCTGGTTGTATTCTACGAAAAACTGGTAAATTCAGACAATATGTTGACTGGCTACATGTGATGACCGTCGTCCAGTATAATCCTAGGCCTACCACCATATACCATCAGTACTCATTCAGTCTCACGACGGCAGTCGGGCGAGCCGGTTTGTGCGATTGTAAGTCATACACATTTTTTTTTGTTCGTGTATTTGACAATTTGACTATGCACTGTTTACTTTTATCGGTCATAGGTGGGGCCTACATTTTTTTAGGTGCCCAGGGCCTAATTTTGCGTAGGAATACAGGGTCTACTTTTGAGTAAGGGTTTGCAAAAGTCTTATTCTAAGTATCATGAAAACTAATTCTTTGCTAAGATGATTTTGTTCATAATTGACATTGTGCTTTTGAATGACTTTGTTTGGGAAAAAAATCTCTGACACACACATTTCAAAACTGACGTAGCATCGTTGCCAGACATTCTTTTAGAATTATAAGATGCAGTGAAAATGGAATCATAAATTTGCTTAGCACATAAAATATATTTGAGTGTTTTGTTACACATACTTTATTTAGTTTATTGAACAAATTATTTTCTGTAATAAAATGGATAAATAATGAGAAAAATACTTACTAGAGAAGCGATACAATGTTCTTTTCAGAAAGCATTAATAAAAAGTTGAAAAAACTCAGACACTTAACATGTGCGCTTATAACCTAGAACAGAAAAAAAAAAGACATTTTAATCTGACAGCATTTTTTTAACTGTTATGATGAAATGAAAAGTTTATCTAGCAGCAATAATTATTCACCAATTTATTCATAAAATGTGAATCTCTAATTCTTAATTTTTGTCATTTAATTATTTATTTCAAATACAAAAAATAAAATCAAACTTTAACAAAACTTTCTTAACAAAAAATAAAATCAGTTTAAAAATAATTTCAATATTTTTTGTAATAAATAAAATTTACATACAAACTAATTTTTAGTCCAGTAAATTATGTGATTTTTTTTATAAAATAATCACATGAATCTTCCTCGATCACTAGTGTAAGAGATAATTATATAAACATATTAAGTTTTTTAAATACAGAAAATCGTTGTTCTTTTATCATTTTTTCAAAAGAATTTTCACTGATGGAATAAAATTAGCAATACGCTCCAGAATGATAGTTTTTTCACATTTTCATGAATATTCTCAATTTTATTATCTATCATGTGGTTATCTATATCACTATTTATATATTATCTTTTTCACTACCTATTTATTATCTATTTCGCTATCTATCTATTATCTACATATCTGAACTAAAAACAATAATTTTATCATCCATAAAACAGTAAAATAAATCATAATGTAGTGTTTTCATTCATTAATGTTTTATTTTCGTGTTTCATAAATGTACCGAAAAATGTTTCAATTCCTCTGAATTTTTCGTCTTTTTCTTTCTGCCTTTATGAAACTTTGTTACTTTCTACTTATTACCTCGGGCACTTTGAACTTAAGGCACATCATAAACTTAATTATTCTGATAATTTTATCCCAGACTGTTTAAAACTGTATTGAAAAAAAGAAAATATCCCTTTTTCCCTAGATAATTGCGTGAGAAATAAACGATTACTATTAAAGTTTTCAAAATAAGGTGCTTCAATAGTGAATAAGAATTTGAAGGGGGAAAAAACTACCAGATACGTAATGAATGAACAATTTTAAGGAAAAAAACTGTTGATTATTTTCTTTCCGATAAGAATATTTCGCCTTTGGGTATTACCTACGTAATTAAAAATTCAATAAACGCATGCGTTTTAATTAGATAATAAAGGTTGAGTTTTTCATTGAAAATTATAGGAAATATTAAAATAATATACCAGTAAAATTTTAGTACCCGTGTGTGTATTAAAATTTATTTGCACATATATACATTTTCAAATTAAAAATACTTTGAAAGAAGTTGATTTTTCGTGTGCTAAATAATACGCGAAGAACCCGAAATATTAAAAAATTTACACACAGAACATATTTTTATATTTATAAATTTTCTTTCAACATAATACTTATTTTCAATTACATATATGCAATACAACTAAATTTTATCTTCAAAACAAATTTTCGTTTTTTATTTACAAAATACTTATTTTAATCTGCACCAGAATTGGTATGACCGCCATTAATCTACCGCCTGAATGAGCTCAATTTAGCTCAGAACCACAGTAAAAGTCACAAAGACTTTAAACTGCATTAGCCGTTGCTACGTCATCGAGTCCAGAACAATAAACCTCCAACAAGAGTAAGTAGAGGAACCGAAATCTACAAGAGTAGGGGAATCTATAAACCGGATCTGTACAGATGTTTCGAGAGGTAGTCATGTCCATTTTTAATTCTAAAGTTAGCGACCGAGACAGCTCGCTAGGAAAGGGAATTTCCTTTCGGGAAATCGAAATCTTCTGCCTCACAGTCTCCATTCTTCTCGCGAAGATGAGCCTTAAATCTAGCATTGATGATTCATTTAGCACTGTGATAACTAACAGAAGGATCAACTTGGCAAGGTCACAGCTAGCCGGAGATTCAGCAAATTCATTTACACACAAAATACTACGCCAATTATATTTCCACCACTAAAAACAGAATACTATGAATATATGCGGATGATACACAGTGACTCTTTGCCAACGTGTAAACCAAAGATTCATTTCCCGCATATTAAATAAATATCTCCGCGAGCGGTAAATTGCACATAACGCTTCAAAAACGGAAACTATAATTTTTGCTTGTAGAAAACAGGCCCCTGGTATTATTTTTAAAAATAACGAAATTATCTGCTCTGAACATACCAACTATCTTTGTGTTTTTTTTCGAGCAGGGCTTCGAACCGGAACTGAACTGAAAAATGGAAATCACCATTATTTTAGTCAGAACGAAGTTCTGAACTGAACCGAAAAAATATATCGGTTTATTTTGGTTCGAAATATTTTCAGTCATTTTGTTACTGTAACCAACTTATCAATATTCTCTCATTTAACGTTAACCATATAATAATACCAGCATTACATGTCAACCACATAATTACAATTTTGTTTATGATAGAATTACGTTTTTAGTACAAATAAGAATATACATGAAACAAAATTATTCATTCGGAACTAAAGTGAAAACTGTTATTTTTGGCGGAAAGAAAACCGGAGTTGAACAGATATACTTTTTTTTAGTTCAACCGGAACGAAAAACATTACGTCGAAGCCCTATTTTAGACTAACGACTTATTTTTAAACAACAAATTAAACATTTGAAAGAATTTCAATAATACTGATCATAAAGTAATTTCTCTTATCTCACCGAAGTCAAAGTAGATTGTAATAAGCTGCTTATATATACTCTGATTCTCAACCTAAGCCTCCCTTATTTGGAAACATGTGGCAAAAACATACATTGATATCTTTAAATCTTATTTTTAGATAGAATCTTAATGCTTATTGATTTATGAGGAATTCAGACCTCAGTGAGTGAGTGAATATTAACGTCCCACTGTTCAGCTACACGAGGGCTTTTGACGACGGACCTCGTAATTTTGAACCTCCGTCAAGCAACGAGGAAGACGTCGGAACCCCCCTCTCCTAACTACCACACCAAAGGGAGGACGTTTGAGCTCTCGGCAGATTTAACGTGCATCGCTCCCCTACATAGCATGTCTTTAGTGGTACTGGGCTCGAACTCATGACACGCCTGCCACGATCCGATGTCATGACCACTTCGCAACCACGGCCACTTCAGACCTCAGAATAAAGAGGAAACTCAAAAACCTTCATAAAACTATCAGAAAATGTGCATTTGAATTTTTCGTTAAAATTGATAATTCAACAAATCTTTCTTTTAATAAAACTGATAAATATAGCCAAACTTTAAATTCATACAGGGAATACTTTAATTGACCCTGTATTTTTCCAAACTACCAATCTTGTTTAATTTCTCATTTCCGTTGTTACTGTATAATCATTCACAAAATTTCTTACTCGCGGCCACTGTTATATTTTCTGAATCCTTTTCTGTAACAAAACAATTGTTTTTAATGATAGTATTTTTCTGTCAATCATAATCCATTCTCTCATTATTTTTTACACTTTCATTGAGACTCTCTCCTCATCTCGGACTTCCTTACCGCGATAGGATTGACTAAGGATAGCCCTGCTCACAGAATCTCGATCATTGAATTCAAGAATTTTCGTTGCATTTATGCTTATAATTATTAATTTTAACAACATCTTATTTAAATTGTATTATCTAAGTTTTATTTTTCTTAATATTTACATTTTAATACTGGGTAAAGGCAGAAAGCGCATCACTGTCATTACTAAGTAATTGACTGGAAATAATAATGAACGGTGCGCTCCTCTGTTCTACCCTCGACGACATTTATGAAATGAATAAATTTTTCAAATTGTCAGCTAGTTAATGACTTTGAACAGAGGTGCCGTAAATTAATGATATGTGTGCTGGGAAAGAATTTGTCTGAATTTTATAAATTGAACAATTTAATTATGTTCAAGGCCCGATTGTAGAGATGATTAAACGTAAAACTTTTTTAAATAAATTGTATTTAGTGTATATTCTTTTGTTCTTATACTTTTAATTATTCCAAAAATTTTGGTAAGCAAATTTATGTTAATATCTCTTTTTATTATTAGTTAATTAGGATTTTGTATAAAGACAAATGTGACATTCTTTTTAAAATTGACTTTATTACCATAATACAAGTATGTCCTTACTAAAATGAAATTATGATTTCAAATGTGTCATGAAGTAAAAAAAAAAAAAAAAATGTATAAAGAACATTACTCTGAACGACTAGTTAATGGTTAAGAAGAATCGAAGAATATTTTATATTAATGATGAATTTTCACATTTTTATTATAAGAACATATGTCATAGTACAGTAACGGGTCTATCCGTGAGCCTGTAACAAATTCTCTTGGGGTAAATCTATTTCTTTTTAACTGTCTTTCTATTGAAAACTTTCTCCCGAAGAAGATTTGACTTATGCAAATGCGTGCTTCTATTAAAGTGTAGACTTTTAGGTACGCGAAGTTAGTTGAGAGCTAGTCAAGAGTTAGTCAACGAGTAGTTTCTAGGTGATCAATTATTGGAAATTGGCAAATAAGTTGTTCGATTTAAGTTAGAGAAATAATACATTGGAATATTTGAACTGGTTATGGTTAATCTTCACTCGAACCCCTAAACACCAATAACCTCAACGAAGTTATAACAGTACTTGTTCCTCATATTGGCCGAGGCGGAGATCGGGCTGATTGATTTATTCCTGCGGGGGAGAGAAACGCAGCATGGGAGATGAAACCCTAGAATTGAACTCGAAATGATTACTCTAAGAGATTTCCAATAGATTAACTTCTATTTGCATAAAATCTGGCTTATAACACGCATTTTTAACACAAAAAAGTGATTGAAATTTAGGGGGTGCGTGTTGAACGTATAACACATACCCCTAAATTTCAATCTTTTTTTGTGTGTTAAAAGTGCATGTTACACGCTGGGTAAAAAAAATAACAGCTACAAAAATTAAAAATACATAAATAAACGAGCATATTAAAAAATTAGATGTCCTCATAGATCAGAATATTGTTTTGTTAAAAGAAATTAGATACCTAATGAGCTTGAAGGGTCATAGTTCAGAAGTATACTATTTTTTTCAAACTCCTGGGATAATACCTTGGAAACCATGACTTCAAAAAAAATAATAGTATTGTATACGTATATTTCAGATTTCTTTTTAAAAAAGGGAGCACATATTATACGGCGAATATTTTTAAAAAATTTAAAAAATTCAGCTTGTGAATATATAGGTACAAGTTATACACGGATGTGCGTTATACGCCAGACTTTACGGTAAGTTAAAAGCCAGAAATAAGTATGTATATGCAGACAAGACAAGCTATTCATAAAAATCAATAGGTACCTATCTGAAATGAGATGCGACCTCTCAAACTTGCCAAAGAAAAATCCTCTGAGACTTTGTATCGTACAAGTGACTACCAGTGGAGGAAAAGATATGATTAGGAACCCCCTGCAAAGTCAGGTTTTGGGACCCAAGCCGGATCTTACAAAGAGTATATTCTTGGCGTCAGGATTTGGGCCCCTAGAACCCTGAGCCCCCCACAATGAAAGGGTTGCGGGGTTGTATGTTACGCCACTGGGCATCATCATGATTCAATGGGTATCTCGAGGATAAAAGGGAAAACATCATTACTACATAGAGGTACTGAGAAAGTTTAGAGAAAGAGTGAGGAAGAAAAGACAAGATCTGTAGAGCAACAACACGTGGATTTTGAACCAATACAACGCACCTGTGCACCGGTGCTCTATGTGGGAAGAGAGGGGAGTATGGGAGGGGCGAGGTAGTGAAATGAGTGAGTAAAGAAAGTGAGAGTGAAAGAGAAGAGTGGTGACAGTGAGAAAGAGGAGACAGGTGAGAGAGAAGAGTGGTGACAGTTAAAGAGGTGAGAGAGAAGAGTGGTGACAGTACAAAAAGTGAGAGAGAAGAGTGAAGAAAAAGTGAGAGAGAAGAGTGGTGCTAGTGAGAAAGAGGAGACTGGTGAGAGAGAAGAGTGGGGACAGTGAGAAAGAGGAGACTGGTGAGAGACAAGAGTGGTGACAGTGAAAGAGGAGACAGGTGAGAGAGAAGATAGTGACAGTGAAAGAGGAGACTGGTGAAAGAGAAGAGTGGTGACAGTGAAAGAGGAGACGAGAGAGAGAGAAGAATGATGACAGTGAAAGAGGAGACGGGTGAGAGAGAAGAGTGGTGACAATGAAAGAGGAGACAGGTGAGACATTGAGATGAGAGACAATTTTTAGTTTCGTTTCAGTCATTCGACATTTTTTTTCAACACACCATATGGTAGCAACAGAGCAGAAATAAAATTAAAGATTATGCGAAAAAAATTATACAACAATATCAACTGACAATGCATCCAATATTCCACTAAATAAAGTCCACATAAAATTTATGAGTTAACCATACACATTAATTATGAGTCGTTTCCTTTGCCACAAGTAATGGATAAAACGGTGCCCGGCTAAGACGATATCGAATGCACTCATAAGTAATTTTCAAAATTAATCGCTAATGACTACTATTATGGAATAAATTTTAATTATACTAATTGCTTTCATTCGAAATGTCTAGGCAATAGTTTTTAAAAGCTTTATAATATATAAACATTTGACTCCCTTAAATATCCGCATGCATTATAACATGGACCTAATACTTAACTATTAAAATACCACTAAGGTAAATTGAATTCTCTCACTGTTTAAAAGAATTCTCATTTATCTGCATTTCGTAACACTTACAATAAGACAAGAATGTGAAGTAAGTGAGAATGAATTTTCTGCTCTAATTCATTAACTCGAAGAGGCAGCAATTATTTAGAAGACTAATAGAAACGTTTTGCGAAATAATGCTGTAAACCACCTTTCCGAACTAGGAAACAAACAAGTAAATATTTATACAAATCTAAGTTCGGTCTGTTAATAATTTATTACGCTCCAACAAGCCTGAATGGTTTCTTACGCATTAGAAAGAATTATTAGTATGCATGATATTTTTTCCGGAAATGTTGATATCCACTTGAAGTTATTCCAAAGAATGTTATTGTTATCATTTGTTGGAATTCAAAGCATCTATTGAATAGCATAGTAAATTTAAAAAAAAATATGAGATAAATTTCACATAAAGGTTATAAGCTCATGATAACCTTAGCAAAAGAATATTTATTTCTTGAATGTATATGTTACCGTTAAAGTGTGAAATACGTTATTTCATGGAATAACTAGGTATTTCATGAAATAACTTGACAAGTCAGTTAAAGTATATAGATTTATTGAATTATACGATTTACTTAGGAATTCTATAGAATAACGATCGTTAAAGTATGACAAACGGCAATAACAAATTATATCAACTGCTTTTCCTTATTATTTATCAATTAATCATCTGCTAAGGGATAAAAAAAATTTCGAGAGATTTCACCTATTTATGATCAATTAATTTATAAAATAACTTTGAAATTCTTTATTTTCACTTTAACGGTCTATCATTAGTTAAGTCATATAAAGAATAACTAGTTATTTCATAAAATAACTTGGTAAAGTATGAAAAATTTGCATCTATTATATAATTTAACTACCTTGTCTAGTTATTGCATGAAGTACCTAGCTGAATGAAAATGAAATAATTGAATTATACACACTTTAACATTAACATATATATTGGTTGAAAGAAATTAAGAATGTGTACCTAAGTAAGTAAATAATTCCATTTATAATGAATCTAACATGTATCTGGAACAATAAAAAAAAACTTTTAGGCAAAAATCAATTAATTTAACTATCAATTAAAAGTTAGGAACAAAATAAACTGGTAAAACCGTTTCTGATATCATTGTTATCTGTTAATTTAGAAAAGAAATCTAAAGGTTAAATAACCGTTAAAATAAATTGGTAAAGATGTTTTTTTACCATGTTTTTATTAACTGGGTTTCTTTTTTGTCCAGGTGGAATTTTGTAATTGATTTTAAACTAACTTTCCAATGAGCTAAAAACTTAAAATTTGGACCATGGCTCAGAAGCTGATGACAATGCAGGAAAATGTGAAAAAAAGAGTTCTAGTCTCGAACCCGGGCCCCCGAAGAGGCGGGCTTTGATTTCGACAGGGTAACTCCAGAACTTACACGAACAAAGACCACCTGTCGATATCACGGGTCGAGTTGTGTCTACATATTCAATTTCGTGGTTCTGGGGACAAAGAGGGGCCCCAAGTTACCATTTTTTTATTAACTCGCTTTCTTGTATGTCTTTCCTGGTAGAATTTCGTAATTGATTTTAAAAAAACTTCCCGATGAGCTAGAGACTTGAAATTCTGACTATAGCTCTTAAGTGGATGACAATGCATAAAAACATGGTACATAACAAAATTTCTTTATTAAGGAAAACATTCACATTCAACTGTTTCGATATTTTTTTGAACCACATTTTTCTTTCTATAACAGTTCTAAACAAATAAAACTGTATTTAAATCCCAAAATTCGAACAATTTATAAAAAAAAAACTTATTTTACAAATTTTATAAAAAATGTTAATTTATAATATAACACAAAAAGGTTGAAAGAATTTCGAATTTTACAAAATTTACACAAAACTTAAACATAAATACATATTTTTCCAGGCTTCTGTTCAGAAAAGTATTTTTTTACGTTTTTCATACTTTTTTTTAAAAAAAATTCTATACAGTTCAGTTGAATTTAACGAAAACCTTTTTATATATTTCAAAGAATTCACTTACATATTGTAACTTTTAAAACCTTTTATTTGAAGCATATCTCCAATGATGTAAGACAATGCTGTCAAAGAAAACCAATATTCATAGAAACATCGGTTTATTTCGAATAATACATTATGCTAAACATATATTAAAGAGCAATAAAAATTTAATACGTACGTCCATCTCTTCTTTGCTACATCTTCCCTATTTCGGGAGAAATTTCGATATTTTATTATATATTATTGTGAACCAATTTATTGAGCGGGCAGCAGAAATGCTCGTCGTGGGCTACGAGTTTGACTCCCCTGATGTACAGAAATAGGATTGCTTTGTTGAGACTTCCTATGTTCATTTTTTTTAAAAAAAATTTTGAACAATTTAAAAGATATCTATGTAACAGATCTAACAAATACTAAATGAAAATCGACATTAATCATTTAGAAACACTTCAGTATTCTTTCTTTTATAACCCTAATAGTTTCTTATAACCAAATAACATCAATTCATACTCAAGTTATCATTCTCACATCACACTCCATTAATTTGAACGCCGCCCTCTTCAAGTAGAACAAAAGCAAAGTACACAATAATTTTCTGCTCTCTGATTGATTCAATAAAACACATACGCACACACACAGACGTCCACAATAAAGTTTACTCTTCCTCTTAAATCCACCCCCACATCTAACGAGCCAAAGGAAACCGCCCATATCATGTTACGCCACCATTACACCCCCAAAACAGAGTGAAATCACATAACCATATCAGTCACAGCCGAAATCCCAATTGAATTCTCTGGTCTTCTTCGTGCATCCTCTTTAAGTGAAGACGAAAGCGTGAAAATGATACGTTATCCGTTCCAATCACAGACCGAAAATCTAATAGAGATCTCCCTTGATTAGTGGAGAGGAGAGACAACGCCCCATGGATAATGGTTGAGGTGGTGTCGGGTGTAAAGTCGTTAGCTTTCTTTGTTTTTACTTTGCGGGAGAGAATTGAACTTTTGTGGATATTAAAGTTTAATATATTGAGTGGTGGGGATTAATAATTAAAGGACAGGGTGCATTTGAAGGTGGAAAGATGAAATGAAAATAAGTGCAATCGAAGAAAATTGATCACAAAACAGTCTTGAGGACTGTTTTAATGTTCTTTTTCGATCTGTATTCTGGAAATAGTCACTACAGTGACGGAGATCAATTGTAGAAGTTATTAGTTTTTAATTTAGTGTTTACAGGTACTTACACGAACAAATTAATTTGTACAAAAGAGTTAGTAGAATATTTTTATTTTGTATAATTGCTAAAAAGAGCTTTTGAAAATCAGTCATCTTCAGCTTTAACTTAAAAAAAAACCAGTAACTATACATATTATATATGTTCATCAAGGATCTCACAATAAATGATACGAAACCTGGCTAAATTAATAATAGATCATGTGTGCCATCAACATAGTTTACGGGTATCATCAACATCTCAGGGTTGTTTTAAAATTTCGATGTTTATCTAACATTTATTATGGGATAAATTCAAAAGGGAATTAAGAGGCATACTTGCCTATTACATTTTGACATAATCACCAAGTCTATTTAGGCATTTATCAGAACGACGAACCAACTTGTTTAACCCTTCTTGGTAGAAATAAGGACCCTGTTCATATTGAGCCATGTCTCGAGGGATATTTTCACAGCACTGTCTTGGAACATCGCAGCACATCAGAAACTATATGCTGCACCCTACCATAGCTCAGTCCCAGTTCTGACGAGATTTCACTGAATTATCCGTCGATCACTTTGAATCATTTCTTCAATTCGTGCCGTGTTGATTTTTGTCGTTGAAGAACTTGGCCAGCCGCTGCCTGCCATATTGTGGTTTTTGACATCCTGTCTTCCTGATTGAAAAGAGTGACACCATTTCGCTACATATTGTCTGCTCATTCTGCTCTGCTCTCTTAGATGCGGACACATTCATTGGCCATAAAAATCGAATCCCGGCTCGCATTTCCAAACGAGACCAATTTCCTAAGCTCTTGCCATTTCAATCATCCTGAACCGACTCAGAACTTACACTTTCTGTTCGAAAACCAGCTGCAGGACAAGTAGCGCCATTTGTCTCCACTCTGGAGAAATAAAATTTCTGTACAATATGTAGTTTTCAAATGCTACTGGTTGTAACCTTTTTTTCTGAGCATTTCTCGTAATAAATAAATAAGTAAATAAAGTCTTTGTTCCATTCACCATTAATATTATTTCCCCAAAATACCTCTAAGATTACTTTATTAGGTACAGCCAACAATCAACGCTAAAGTATATGTACCTGCTTAGTTACACTCATGCATGCTTAATGAATGGTATCATTAACTAAATCATTAAAAGCATCTTATTAATTTCATGAAAAAATAATAGCATTAAATCTCTTACGTCCGCCTTTATTATGATAAATGCAACAGATAACGATGTGACCATTAGAATCTAAAATTACCTGAAGCTCCCTTTCTGGACAATTGAAAGGGAATGCGTAACAGTCCCATAGAACAGCAGGCATTTGTACCCGAAATCAAACCACCGAAAGCCAATTCCAAGCACGAAATGGTACAACGAGGAGACTAATTAATTAATTAAAGTAACCTCCCGTGGGTATTCTACGTGCCCTGGGTGATATCTGCAGACACAACGGTCAGGAATTAGCTTTACTAGCTTCCATCCCAATTAGTTTGCGCATGGAAATGGCATCATATCATTTCCCACGT